>SZWC01000658.1:74799-90617 GCA_023375785.1 Penium margaritaceum | reverse complement strand
AAACACTTACACACAATTACATGCACATATACGCACTTACACGCACTTACACGCACTTACACACAAATGCATGCACTTACATGTACTTACACCCACTTACACACACTTACACGCAATTACATGCACTTACACGCAGTTATACACACTTACATACACTTACACGTATTTACATGCACTTACAAGCACTTACACGTACTTACACGTACTTACACATACTTACACACACTTACACGGACTTAAACACACTTACACACATGTACACACACTTACAGGCACTTACATACACTTACACGTACTTACATGTACTTACACGCACTTACACACATTTACATGCAATTACACGCACTTACACGTACTTACACATATTTACACGCACTTACACGCACTTATCCATACTTACACGTACTTACACGCAGTTAGACACACTTACACGCACTTACACACACTTACACGCACTTATACATACACTTACATGCACCTTTACACACTTTCATACACTTTCACGCACTTACATGCACATGCACGTATTTACGTGTACTTACACGCACTTGTATGCACTTACAGTCACTTATGCGTACTTACACGCACTTATAGACACTTACACACACTTACACTCAGTTACACATACTTACACGCACTTACAAGCACTTGCACGCACTTACACGCACTTACACGCACGTACACGCACTTACACGCACTTATACATATGTACACACACTTACACACACTTACACACACTTACGCATACTTACACATACTTACATGCACTTACACGCACTTACACGCACTTGCCAATACTTACACGCACTTACACGCACTAACATGCAATTATACGCACTTACACGTAGTTTATTGCACTTACACTTACTTAAACACACATACACAATCTTACACACACTTACATGCACTTACACGTACTTACACGCGCTTACGAATACTTACACGCAACTACACGTACTTACACACACGTACAAACACCTACACGCAATTATACCCACTTCTACGTACTTACATGCACTTACACACACTTACACGCACTTATACGCACTTACACGTACTTACACGCACTAACATGCACTTATAGACACTTCCATGCTCTTACATGCACTTACACGCTCTTATACGCACTTACACGTACTTACACGCACTAACATGCACTTATAGACACTTCCATGCTCTTACATGCACTTACACGCTCTTATACGCACTTACACGTACTTACACGCACTAACATGCACTTATAGACACTTCCATGCTCTTACATGCACTTACACGCTCTTATACGCACTTACACGTACTTACACGCACTAACATGCACTTATAGACACTTCCATGCTCTTACATGCACTTACACGCTCTTATACGCACTTACACGTACTTACACGCACTAACATGCACTTATAGACACTTCCATGCTCTTACATGCACTTACACGCTCTTATACGCACTTACACGTACTTACACGCACTAACATGCACTTATAGACACTTCCATGCTCTTACATGCACTTACACGCTCTTATACGCACTTACACGTACTTACACGCACTAACATGCACTTATAGACACTTCCATGCTCTTACATGCACTTACACGCTCTTATACGCACTTACACGTACTTACACGCACTAACATGCACTTATAGACACTTCCATGCTCTTACATGCACTTACACGCTCTTATACGCACTTACACGTACTTACACGCACTAACATGCACTTATAGACACTTCCATGCTCTTACATGCACTTACACGCTCTTATACGCACTTACACGTACTTACACGCACTAACATGCACTTATAGACACTTCCATGCTCTTACATGCACTTACACGCTCTTATACGCACTTACACGTACTTACACGCACTAACATGCACTTATAGACACTTCCATGCTCTTACATGCACTTACACGCTCTTATACGCACTTACACGTACTTACACGCACTAACATGCACTTATAGACACTTCCATGCTCTTACATGCACTTACACGCTCTTATACGCACTTACACGTACTTACACGCACTAACATGCACTTATAGACACTTCCATGCTCTTACATGCACTTACACGCTCTTATACGCACTTACACGTACTTACACGCACTAACATGCACTTATAGACACTTCCATGCTCTTACATGCACTTACACGCTCTTATACGCACTTACACGTACTTACACGCACTAACATGCACTTATAGACACTTCCATGCTCTTACATGCACTTACACGCTCTTATACGCACTTACACGTACTTACACGCACTAACATGCACTTATAGACACTTCCATGCTCTTACATGCACTTACACGCTCTTATACGCACTTACACGTACTTACACGCAATTACACGTACTTACTCGCACTTTCATGCACTTACACACACTTACTCGTGTTCATCTGCACTTACAAGCATTTTATGCAGTTACACAAAGTTATACGCACTTATATGTATATACTTACGTACACACTTACATGCACTTATACGCACTTACATGCACTTTCACACACTTATACATACATACACGCACTTACGTGTACTTACACACACTTACACACACTTACATGCACTTACACGTACTTACACATACTTACACAGTGTTCCACGCACTTACACGGACTTACATGTACCTACACGCACTTCCACACCCTTACACGCACGTACACGCACATGTACGCACTTACACATACTTACATGCACTTACACACACTTACACTCACTTACATGCACTTACTCGCACTTACATGCACTTACATGTACTTACACGTACTTACGCACACTTACACGCGCTTACACGCACTTACACACACTTCCACGCACTTACAAGAACTTACATGCACTTAAACGCACTTACACGCAGTTACACATACTTACACATGCTTACACGCACTTACACACACTGACATGCACTAACATGTACTTACATGCAGTTACACGCACTTACATGTACTTACACGCACTTAGATACACTTACACGCACTTACACGCACTAACACACACTTACACATACTTACATGCACTTACACACACTTACCCACACTTACACACACTTACACGTACTTGCATATACATGCACACACTTACACACACTTACACGCTGTTAAATACACTTACACGCACTTATACGTACTTGCATGCACTTACATGCACTTATGTGCACTTCCACGCACTTACACGCACTTGCACGGACTTACACATACATACACACAGTTTATTGCACTCACACGCACTTACACGTACTTACACAAACTTACACGTACTAACACACTCTTACATGTACTTACACGCACTTACAAACACTTTCATGCACTTACACGTACTTACACACACTTACACACACTTACACGTACTTACACACACTTACACGCACCTATATGTACTTACACGCTCTTACACGTACTTGCACACACTTACACGCACTTACACGCACTGATACGCACTTACACGCACTTACACGCACTTACACGCACTTACACACACTTACACGCAGTTTATTGTACTTACACGCACTCACATGCACTTACACAAACTGATACGTACATACATGCACTTACATGTACTTACACACACTTACAAACACATACACGTACTTACACGCACTTACACGCACTTACACATACTTACACGTACTTAAACGCACTTATCCGTACTTAGACATACTTACATGCACTTACAAACACTTTCTCGCATTTACACGCACTTACATGCACTTACACGTACTTACACGCACTTCCACATACTTACGCGCACTTGCACGCACTTGTACACACTTACACATACTTCCAAACACTTACACGCACTTACACATACTTACACACACTCACATACACTGACACACACTTACACGTACTTACATGCACTTACACGCACTTATGCACACTTACACGCACTTACACGCACTTCAATGTACTTACACGCACTTACAATAACTTACATGCACTTACACCCACTTACACGCAGTTATACATACTTACACATACTTACACGCAGTAACACGCACTTAAACACACTTCCATGCACTAACATGCACTTACACATACTTACAAGCACTTACACACACTTACGCGCACTTCCACACACTTACACGCAATTGTGCCCACTTGTACGCACTTACACATACTTACACGCACTTACACTCACTTACACGCACTTACATGCACTTACAGGCACTTACATGCACATACATGCACTTACCCATACTTACACATACTTACAAACACTTACACACAATGACACGCACTTACACATACTTATACGCACTTACATGCACTTACAGGCACTTACACCCACTTATACACACTTACGCAAGCTTACACGTAGTTACACGTTCTTATACGCAGTTACACGTACTTACACGCACTTACACGCAATTACAATAACTTACATGCACTTACACCCACTTACACGCATTTACACGTACTTACACATACTTACATGCACTTACACGCACTTACACGTATTTCCACGCAATAACATGCACTTACACGTACTTAGAGCTACTTACATGCACTTACATGTACTTCCACATACTTACACGCATTTGCACGCACTTGTACGCACTTACACATACTTACTAGCACTTACATGCACTTACACGCACTTACATGCACTTACACGCACAAACACGTACTTACATGCACTTACACGCACTTACGCGCACTTACATGCATTTACACGCACTTACACGCACGTACACACTCCTACAAATCTTACATGTACTTACACCCACTTATACGCGGTTACACGCACTTACACATACTTACACGCACTTACACGTACTTACACACACTTACACGTACTAACATGCACTTATACGCACTTACACGTACTTACACGCACTTACACGCACTTACAGGTACTTACATGCACGTACACGTACTAACACACACTTGCACACACTTACACACACTTACACACTCTTACTCACACTTACACGTACTTATACACACTTACACGCACTTACACGCACTTACTTGTACTGATACGTGCTTACACGCACTTACACGCAATTAATTACACTTTCACACACTTACACGTACTTACACGTATGTACACACACTTACACACACTTACACGCACTTACACATACTTACACGCACCTACACGTACTTACACGTACTTATACATTCTTGCACACACTTACACACACTTTTAACACTTACATGCACTTACACGTACTTACACGCAGTTAATTGCACTTACACACACTTACACGCACTTACACAAACTTACACGCACTTACACACACTTACACATACTTACACGCACTTACAAACACTTACACATACTTTCACGCACTTACACACACTTACACGTACTTACACATACTTACATGCACTTACACATACTTACATGTACTTACACGCACTTACACGCACTTACACGCACTTACATGCACTTACATGCACTTACACGCACTTACACACACTTACACGTACTTGCACATACTTACACGCACTTACATGCACTTACATCCACTTACACACACTTACACGCACTTAGACGCAATTAATTGCACTTTCACAAACTTACATGTACTTGCACGAACTTACACGCACTTACACGTACTTGCACGTACTTACACGCACTATCAGACACTTACATGCACTTACACGTACTTACACGCACTTATACGCACTTACACGCACTTATATACACTTACACGTACTTACACGCACTTACTCTCACTTACATGCAGTTATACCCAGTTACACGCAGTTACACACAGTTACACGCACTTACACGAACTTACACGTACTTACAAGCACTTACATATTCTTACACGCACTTACATGCACTTACACACACTTAAACGCACGTACACGCAATTACACATAGTTACACAGACCTACACGCACTTACACGTACTTACACGTACTTACACGCACTTACACGCACTTACACGCACTAACACGCACTTACACGCACTTACATGTACTTACACGCACTTACACACACTTACACGTCCTTATACACACTTCCACATAATTACACGCAGTTATATGCACTTCCACACACTTAAATGCACTTACACGCACTTACACGCATTTACACGCAGTTACACGCAGTTACACACACTTACATGCACTTACACACACTTACACGTACTTATACAAACTTACACGCACTTACACGCACTCACACACACTTACACGCACTTACACGTACTTACACACACTTACACGCACTTACACGCACTTACATGCACGTATACGCACGTATACATACTTACATGTACTTACACGCACTTATACGTATTTTTACGCACTTACACGCACTTACATGCACTTACTCGCACTTACACGCGCTTACATGCACTTACAGGCACTTACACGTACTTATACGTACTTACACACACTTACATGTTCTTACACGCATTTACACGCACTTACACATACTTACACGCAATTACACTCACTTACACGCACTTACAAGCACTTACACGCACTAACACGCACTTACACGCACTTACACGTACTTATACGCACTTATATGCACTTACCCACACTTACACACACTCACACGCACTTACACGCGCTTACACGTACTTACACGCACTTACGTGCACTTACATGCACTTATACGCACTTACACGCACTTACACACACTTACACACACTTCCACACACTTACACGTACTTACACAAACTTACACGCACTTGCACACACTTATACATACTTACACCCACTTACACGCACTTACACGCACTTACACGCACTTACACACAATTAATTGCACTTACATGCACTTATAGTACTTACACGCACCTACAAACACTTGCACATAATTACACGCACTTACACACACTTACACGCACTTACATGCACATTCACGCACTTACACGGACTTACTGTCAGGCGGGGATCCACCGCATCTCCGCTGAGGAGAAGATGGATCCGAGGAGGGGAAATTACTGGTTCCCACGTATCCGCGGAATGAGGCTTCCGCGGCCAGAGCTCCGCGGAGAAGGATAAAGGGGAGACCGCGGAGTACCGGAGAACGCGCAAGGCATGCTGGCTCCAGCAATAACATTGCGGTAGAGGGTGGTGTGAGGAAGCAACTCCTGCCCCGAAAGGAAAGAGGAAGACGGAAGAGGCAGCGGTCACGGCGCCACGGAAAATGAAACAACCTCGGGTACACGAAGGCCCCAGCCTCGGCGTAACTCCGGAACAGTTGGCGCAGGCCCAGCGGGTGGCCGCACAGGCAGAAAAACTTCTGATGGCAGTACTCCGTACAGTCCACATGCCAGCGGAGATGGTGCCGGCTCCACTGCGGCCTGTCTTGGAAGAGGCCGCGACAGCAGCTGCGCGCAAGGGGCCGGAAAGGAGGGGACGCGCGGAGAAAGAGGCGGTGATGGTGGTTTCCAAAATCAGTGAGTCACCAGGAGACTCGGAAGAGGAACAGCCCCTCACACGCGGCCAGGGATTACTACGGGCTCCAGGAGCGGCTCCACACAGGAAGGAGGAGGTGATTGAGCTGCACCGCGCTCGTGGACGCGGCAGACGCCCGAGCGGCCCCGCTGAGAGCAGGCTGCGAGAGCAGTGGGATGAAGGAGAGCTTCGAGCGGTCAGAATCCTTTGGCTCTTCCCTGCACCTGATCCTTGGGACCGAGAGCCACCGGTCTATGATGAAGAGAACCGCAAGAAGTTCGAGGTGATGAAAGCAGAGCAAGGTGGGAGGCGAGCGCGCGGATTGCCGGCAAGAATACCAGAGACGAAGCGGGAGTCAGAGGAAGCGCTAACAAAGAAAGCGGGGAGGAAGGGGCCCATGGAGACGCAGGACTGGCGGATCTGGCAGACCGCCCACATCCTTCTCCGTGCCAGCAGCGAGGAACAGCAGAAGGTGGCGGCGCAGAAGGTGTACGCGGATCTGGAAACACCGCTGGGTGTGGAGTTCGACCGGAGGAAAAAGGACGACCTATCCCGTCTGTGTGAGCAGTATGCATGGGAGGACGGTCGTCTCTGGAGGATAACTCCGCGTGTCTTGTGGGTGCCCCCACCAACGTTGCAGAAGGCAGTTGTGGAGGCTTACCACCGCCACCACCACACTGGTGTGCAGGCACTGAAGGATCGCCTGACACCCATCATCCACGTACCGAACCTGGCGGCCATCATCAAAGACGGCGTACAGCACTGCGCCCCCTGCGAACAAGCGCGGAAAACCACACCGCGGGACCAGCCGCAGTTCCAACCCTCCCCTATCGGCGAACCGCTGGAAAGGATAATCATCGACTTCCACAGCCCCCGCGCACACCACGACCAAGGGAACCGATACAAGATTGCAGCGGTGGACCACTTCACGAAGTACCTCTGAGTCCGCGCTGTGCCTAACAAAAGCTCAGCCACCGCGGCAAGGTTCATCCACGAAGAAATCTTTTACCGCTTTGGTGGCTGCAGCGTGGTGCACAGTGACAATTGCACGGAGTTCATGGGGGCCTTCAGAGAGGAGCTCGAGGAGTGGGGGATCCGCCATGTGCACTCCGGGCGGTACCGGCCAGAGTCACAAGGGCAAGTGGAGCGGGTGCATGACATACTGGAGAGGGCAGTGGCAACCGCGGAGGGCAGCAGCTGGACTGAGAAGCTGAGGAAAACGGCTCACTTCATCAACACAACACCGAGCCGAGCAACCTCCTNGGCACGGAGTTCATGGGGGCCTTCAGAGAGGAGCTCGAGGAGTGGGGGATCCGCCATGTGCACTCCGGGCGGTACCGGCCAGAGTCACAAGGGCAAGTGGAGCGGGTGCATGACATACTGGAGAGGGCAGTGGCAACCGCGGAGGGCAGCAGCTGGACTGAGAAGCTGAGGAAAACGGCTCACTTCATCAACACAACACCGAGCCGAGCAACCTCCTTCTCACCCCACATGCTACTCTTTGGACAACCACCGCGTGCGGCGATGGGCATGCCCCAGAAACCGCTAAGGCTAACACTTGCTTTGGAAGAGCAGGAGAAACTCTCGGAGGAAGAGAAGGATAAGGCGGTCGCGGAATGGTTCCGCGAGCGTTGCGAGTGGACCAAGGCCATGCGGGCAGAGGCGCGGCTGAGGGGCTCCGTTTCAGCCTTGCGCGGATGTGACGTGGCAAACCGACGGCTGAACCATGGGCCCATCAAGGAGGGTTACTTGGTGTACCTCCGCCCCTTCCCCAATGTGGGGAGAGAGGCAGGGGAACCGCGGGAGGTGTACCGCGTGGCTAGCGTTGAAGCTGGACAGGTGTGGCTGGAAGGACCAGAGGAATTCACCGACCGCAGTTATCCGGCCACGGAGTTTGCGCTGCTGCCACCCACATGGCAAACGCACATCCCCGGGACGGGAGGTCGCTTGCCGCCCCTGTGATAGGGAAAAGGTTCGTGAGGTTGGAGAGCGGAGGAGGTGCTGGATATCTGTGAGAGACAGGTGTCGCAGCAAGAGCAGGAATGGAGCCAAGAACCAGAAGAGATTGAGGAGGAGGAATCCAATGCCCGCAAACTTGCCGCGGAGGAGGCACGGAAGGAACAACAACGCGAGCCGCGGAGGCGGGAGCAACAGCAGGAGCAGCAGGAGGAGAGACGGCAAGAGCAAGGAAAACCGCGGGACCAGGGAAGGGAGGAATCTGAAGACAGACCCAAACCACAGCCCAAGCGGNAGCAGGAATGGAGCCAAGAACCAGAAGAGATTGAGGAGGAGGAATCCAATGCCCGCAAACTTGCCGCGGAGGAGGCACGGAAGGAACAACAACGCGAGCCGCGGAGGCGGGAGCAACAGCAGGAGCAGCAGGAGGAGAGACGGCAAGAGCAAGGAAAACCGCGGGACCAGGGAAGGGAGGAATCTGAAGACAGACCCAAACCACAGCCCAAGCGGACCCTAGCAGGAGTATCCCAGCAGCTACCCCAAAAAATACCACCACAGACGAGGGTGCCAATGAGCCCCAAGGCCCTGGCTGACTACACTGGCCCGTGTGTGTGGTGCAGAGAAAACCTCCCTGCTGAACTAATCCTAAAGGTGGTGTGCCGGGTATGCGGGAATCCAACAAATCAGTACGCCGGCGGAGCCTCCAAGACCTGCATTGGACAAAATCAAACCTGCCTGCGATGCCTGAAGGAGGCTGCGCAACAGGAGGCAGCAAAGAAAAGGGATGAGGAAGAGGGAGCAGGACCCGGCGCTGGGGGAGTGCCGCCCCGCGGGAGGTGGGACCCAGAAGAGGAGGAGGAGGAGGAAGAGGAGGAGGAAGAAGGGCCTCTAGAGCGAAAGAGAGGTCCACGCTCCATTGCCGGGGCGACAATGAGGCAGTGGCAGGCGGAGGGACGGGTCGCGGCAGAGGAGAAAAGGAGGAAGGAACTGGAAGAAACGAAATGCGCTCAATGCGACCAGTGGTGGGGAGTGGAGGTGCAGGACTGTGGCGGATGCCTCTGTAAAATATGCACTAGTTGCTTGGCCCTACCTCGTGATGGGCGCGAAGGGTGAAGCGGGGACTGCGGTGTGCAAGAGGTGCAGGGAGGAGGTCGAGAGGTAACGAGGCGTTCGTAGGGCACCGCGAGTAAATGAGGAGGAAGAAGAGGAAGAATCAGAGGAAGAGGAGGGACCGGGAATGGAAGGGCACCAATCCGCGGCATGCCCCACATGCCTAAAGACCGTGCAGGACGGGAAAAAATGTGTTGTCTGCACGAGGTTTGCAAACTGTGAATGCCTTGTGGCAGGCAGCTCTGCCTGGCAGGGGTAATGCCACCAGTGTGTGGGTAATGAGCTCCTTGAGGCAGACTGCTACCTCTGCTTCATCGCGGAGACTCGAGAACCTGCTTGCGCAACCTGCCACAAGGGGATGGCGGAGTTCGGCAAGGGATGTGGCATGTGCTTAAAGATGTGCCATCTATGGTGCGGCTAGAGGGGCAAGGAAGGAGTGTGGACATGCCACTAGTGCTTGGCTCAGCCCATGAAAGCGAACTGGGGTGCGGAGAACTCCAGATTGCAGTGCTGCGGAGATGGATGTATGAAGATTGTCACCGGAACAGCATGCCACTGTGAGCATTGCGGAGGATGGGCCCACGCATAGTGTACTGTAGAGGTGGGCAGGAATGAGGAGGGGTTGACACTATACCGCTGCACCAGCTGCAGGACATATGAACGAGTCCCGCACTGCTCCACCTGCAAAAAGAGACAGGGCACGGAAGATATCACGGCAGGAGCCAGGTGTGAGGGCTACCAGCTATATGTGCACCAAGAATGCTCCGCGGGGTATCAGCGTGAGGGCGGAGAAGTGGAGACCTACTGCCGCCCTTGCCAACAATGGCAGAGGCCAGGCCCCCAAGGAAAGTTCACACGCCTGTTGCGCTAAGGAGACTCTAGGACAGAGTCTTGGAAAAGGGGGATTGGGGGCATCAGTGTTAGGCGGGGATCCACCGCATCTCCGCTGAGGAGAAGATGGATCCGCGGAGGGGAAATCACTGGTTCCCACAGATCCACGGAATGAGGCTTCCGCGGCCATAGCTCCGCGGAGAAGGATAAAGGGGAGACCGCGGAGTACCGGAGAACGCGCATGGCATGCTGGCTCTCGCAATAACATTACCGTAGAGCGTGGGGTGGCGCGCAATCCGGCAGTGGTGAAGGAAAGAGGCGCGAAAGCCGCCGCCAAGAAGCAGGAATTGACGATGATCTATCAACAGCTGTTGGAAGGAATGGCCGTGGAGAAGCCAAGACGGGCGAGACTGCAGGGTGAGAATCCGCGGTGAGAAGGGAACATGAGTCAAGCCGCGGAGAAGATGGAGCGCCGGACGTGCAGAAACACACGACGCCATGACCAGAGGCCAGGCAAAAGCTTGACCAATGAGGGCTCAAGGGGCGGCGGTAATGAAGGAGAAGACCAGGAGGACGCACCGCGCGAAGACGAAGATTCAAGGAAGAACACAAGACTGCGAGCGTCCAAGCCGCGGATTAGAGGAAGATGTAGTAATAGAACAGGGAATTTAGGAGTGAAGTGTGTGTGTGTGAAGGACGAGACCCGCGGTGCGTGTAGCACGCCGCGCGGAGTCCAAGATAGGGAAAAGAGGGAGGGGTGATGTTTGAGAGGACGAGCTTTTGATAGATATGAAGTAGTAGCGTAGCGGAGGGACTTGTGTGATCTGAGAGCTGACCGATGACCAGAGATGTTTACTCCCTCTCTGACCTTGTGCAATTTGAGTTAAGGTAAGCATTCTTCCCACTCACGAGCTCAAGAGTCCTGACCTGTCGGGAACCTAATTGCCTCCTTCTGTCTCACTGATCCGTGCAAGTGTTAGTTTGGTTCACACTCGCGCATGACCCTCTGAGATCCGCACCTGATTGAGGGAGTTACAACAGTGCTCTCCATGGAATAGTTTCGCGGAGGATGGATATTTATCTTCCTGATGTGCACTGAACATGCTGCTCTATCCATCCTACTCCTGAGAACAACAAAAGATTCCGCTGAGTGTAGTCATCACCAGGGAACCCAAGTTGGGTGAAGGGTGCTGTTGGTGACTCTACGACCTTGCACACGACCGCAGAACGGGGTTCCGTGGGCAAAGGAGTCAGAGGCCACAAGGTGGCGGACTCTCGTGCCGGCAAGGAGGGAGCTGCGGAGCACTACCCACGAGCGGGACCCTGAGGGTGTGAAGCATCCGCGGAGAACCAGGAGAGGTAGCAGAAGAGTGGCCAGCGGTTGCTGCCCAGAACTGCGGAATGGCAAGATTGCGGAGCAGACCAAGCGCAGAGTTTAAGGGCGCGAAAGTAACACCCTGCGCGTCAAAATTGGGGGCATCACTTATACGCACTTACACATTCCTACACACACTTACATGTAGTTACACGTACTTACACGCAGTTACACGTACTTACACGCACATACACGCACTTACACACACTTACAAGCACTTATACACACTTACACAAACCTACACGTACTTACACGCACTTACACGCACAGACACACACTTACATGTAGTTGGACGCACTTACACCCACTTTCACGTACTTACACACACTTACACACACTTACACGCACTTACACACACTTTCACATACTTAGACGCACTTACATGCACTTACATGTACTTACACGTACTTTCACGCAATTACACGTACTTATACGCACTGACACGCACTTACACGCACCTACATGCACTTACCCACACTTACACGCACTTACACGCACTTGCACACACTTATACGCACTTACACGCACTTACATACACTTACATGCACTTACACACACTTACATACACTTTCACGTACTAACACGCACATACACGTACTTACGTGTACTTACACGTACTTATACGTAATTACACGCACTTACAAGCACTTACACGTACTTACACAGTATTCCACACACTTAGACGCACTTACACGCACTTACATGCACTTCCACGCACTTACACGCACTTGCACGTACTTGTACGTACTTACACATACTTATACGCACTTATACGCACTTACACGCACTAACATGCACTTACATGCACTTACACGCACTTACACATACTTACGTGCACTTACACGTACTTACGCATACTTACACGCACCTACACACACTTACACGTACTTACATACATTTACAAGAACGTATATGAACTTACACCCACTTACACGTAGTTACATGCACTTACACATACTTACAGGTACTTACATGCACTTACACGCACTTACACGAACTAACACACACTTACATGCACTTACACGCACTTACACTCACTTATACGCACTTACACGCACTAATACGCACTTACATGCACCTACATGCACTTACACGTACTTACACGGACTAACATGCACTTACATGCACTTACACGCACTTTCACGCACTTATACGCACTTACACGCATTTACAAGTATTTACACACACTTACACGCACTTATACGCACTTACACGTACTTGCACACACTTACATGCACTTACATGCACTTACACGCACTAGCACGCACTTACATGCACTTACACGCAGTTAATTACACATACACAAATTCATTCGCACTTACACGCACTTACAGGCACTTACACGCACTTATAAACACTTACACGTACTTACACACACTTACACGCACTTACACGCACTTACACGCACTTAAACGCACTTACAGGCACATACACATAGTTACACGCACTTACATGCACTTACATACACTTACACGTACTTACACACACATACACGCACTTACGTGCACTTACACCTACTTACACACACTTACACGCACTTACACGCACTTGCACATACGTACACGCACTTTCATGCTCTTAAACGCACTTACACGCACTTACACACACTTACACGTAGTTAGTTGCACTTACACGTATACACACGTACTTACACAGACTTACATGCCCTTACAGGCACTTACACATACTTGCACGCACTTACAAATACTTACCAGCACTTATACGCACTTACACACACTTACATGCACTTGTATGCACTTACACTTACTTACACGGACTTACATGGAGTTACATGCAATTACATGTAGTTACACACACTTACACACACTTACACGCACTTACACACACTTACAAGCACTCACATCCACTTACACGTAATTACATACAATTACACGTACTTACACGTAATTAGACCCACTTGCATGCAGTTACACGCAGTTACACACACTTACACATACTTACACGTACTTACATGCACTTAGACACACTTACACACACTTACACGTAGTTACATGCACTTACATGCACTTATACGCACTTATACGTACTTACATGCACGTACACGCAGTTACACGCAGTTACACGTACTTATACACACTCACACGCACTTGCACGTACTTAAATACACTTATTGATACCCCCAATTTTGCCGCGTCCCTGATTTTTCCGCGGACGGCAATTCTCCACGGATCTCCGCGGATTACTTCCTTCACCACTACGAGTTTACTACAAGTGATCAGCAAGACTCGGTTGCCACCCCCAGGCTAGAGGCTACTCCGCGGACCACGAGTTTGGGACTGCTGCGCATACACCTTAATGATAAGTGACACTCCGCGAGCCACTAGAGTACGGCAACCCACAATGGAAAACCCCCGACTATCAGCTATTCCGCGGACCACAGTTCTAGGCTTCTGCACAGGCACCTCACCGATGAGTGATGCTCCGCGTTCCACTTCTTCCCACACGGGAGTCCACCACCTCGTGGCGTCTGACGCCTCTCCGCGGAACCCCGTTCCGTGGACGTGTGCAAGCAAGGGACACCGCCGACAGCCCACCTCACTCGGACTTTGGGTTCTTCACGCACTTACTCCCATAGTCCGCGGACCGGACTCCAAGAGCATCTGAGGGCAAGAGGGCAATGGGCGGAGCACAAGAATGAGAGTAGGCCAATGACTTTGATAAAGCTGATTGCGGAGTACATGGAATACTTCGGAAGGCAAGCAGGTCTGAGTTTCACTTGTTCTTTTGCTAATGAGGCCCTTTTCTACGTTGGATTCCGCATAGTGTGTCTACAGGCTGTCGGTCTCGTCCTTCTCACATCGTCCTTCTTCCTCCTACTCGGACTCCACGCGGTGCGGCTACGCACCGCGGATCTCATCCCACACACTGTCTATTCTGCTGGTTACTTTCTTCATCCGCGGCTTGTACACGCGGTTCTTCGTGTTCTTCCTTGAATCTTCGTCTTCTGCGGTGCGTCTCCCGAGACGCTTCCGTAATTGATGCTTGGTTACTTGTGCTGATTGGTCGTTTTCTCCTCTGATTGCTCAATTCCTCCACTGTCCTGCCTGCGCTTCGTCAGTGGTCGCGGATCCTGCTTCAGCTTGTCCCTGTTCCCTTTGCACCGCGGCCCCTCCCTTTGCTGCTTCCCGGCTGGCCACAAATTCTTCAGCTGA
>SZWC01000658.1:35775-74666 GCA_023375785.1 Penium margaritaceum | reverse complement strand
CGCGGCTTGTACACGCGGTTCTTCGTGTTCTTCCTTGAATCTTCGTCTTCTGCGGTGCGTCTCCCGAGACGCTTCCGTAATTGATGCTTGGTTACTTGTGCTGATTGGTCGTTTTCTCCTCTGATTGCTCAATTCCTCCACTGTCCTGCCTGCGCTTCGTCAGTGGTCGCGGATCCTGCTTCAGCTTGTCCCTGTTCCCTTTGCACCGCGGCCCCTCCCTTTGCTGCTTCCCGGCTGGCCACAAATTCTTCAGCTGAGAAGAACTGCCGCAGATAAATGTTCGTCTGCGGCGGCCCTTCCACCGGTACCCTGACCCCTGCCTTCCCCGGATCTGCGCTTACCCCTCGCTCAACCGCATCCGCGGGAGCCAGCATACCATGCGCGGACCCTCTGCCTCCTCGATCCCTATTCCGCCGGTCACGTCTTGCACGGAGCTGCGGCAGGATTGTGCGTGACACTTACACGCACTTACACATATTTACACACACTTACACATACTTACATGCACTTACACACACTTACACACACTTACTCACAATTACACACACTTACACATACTTCCACACACTTAGAGGCACCTACATGCACTTACAAACACTTATACGCATGTACATGCACTTACACGTACTTACATGCACTTACTCATACTTACACGCACTCACAAGTACTTACATATACTTACTCGCACTTACGCACACATAAATGCACTGACATGCACTTACACGTACTTACACGTAGTTACACGTACTTACTCGCACTTACACGTACTTACACACACTTACACACACTTAAACACACTTACACGCACTTACACGCGCTTATACACACTTACACGTACGTATACACACTTACACATACTTACATGCAGTTACACGTATGTATACGTACGTACACGCACTTACACACACTAACATGCACTTATACAGACTTACACGCACTTACATGCACTTACACACACCTTATACACACTTACACGCACTTACATGCACTTACACGCACTTATACGCACATATACATACTTACACGCACTCACATGTACTTACTAGTAGTTACACGCACTTACACACACTTACAGTCACTTACACGCACTTATACGCACTAGTATGCACTTACACGTACGTACACGTACTTTCACGCACTTGGACTCACTTACACGCACTTACGAGTACTTGCACGCACTTGAACGTACTTACATGCACTTACACGCACTTATGCGCACTTACACGCAATTACACGCACTTAGAAGCACTTACAAGAACTTACATGCACTTGAACGCACTTACACGCAGTTACATGCACTTACACACACTTACACGCACTTACACGCTCTTACACATACTTCTACGCACCTACACACACTTACATGCACGTACACGTACTTAAACACACTTGCACACACTTACACATAATTACACGCACTTACACGCACTTATACACACTTACACGCACTTATACGCATTAAATTGCACTTACACGTACTTACCTAAACTTACACGCACTTACACGCACTTACACGTACTTACACGCACTTACAAATACTTAAACGTAATTACACGTACTCACACACACTTATACACACATACATGCACTTACGCGCACTATAACGTACATACACATATTTACACGTACTTACACGCACTTACACACACGTATACGCAGTTACACGTACTTACATGCAGTTACACGCACTTACATGCACTTACACGCACTTACATGCACTTACAAGCACTTACCCATACTTACACACACTTACACATACTTAGATGCACTTATACGCACTTACACACACTTACACACAGTTACACGCACTTACACGCACTTAAACACATTTACACATACTTATACGCACTTATATGTACTTACACACACTTACACACACTAACATGTACTTACACGCACTTACATGTACTTACATGCACTTACACAAAATTACACGCACTTAGACATACTTACATGTACTTAGACACACTTAGACGTACTTACCCGCACTTACATGCACTTATACGCAGTTATACACACTTACACGCACTTACATGCACCTACACACACTTGCATGCACTTACATGTACTTACATGCACTTTCACGTACAAACACAAACATACACTCACTTCCATGGAGTTACACGCACTTACATGCACTTACACGTACTTACACGCACTTACACGCACATACACACACTTACACGTACTTACACGCAGTTACAAGAACTTACATGTACTTACACCCACTTACACGCTGTTACACGCACTTACACACACTTACACGCACTTACACGCACTTACACACACTTACACGCACTTACATACACTTACAAGCACTTACACGCACTTACACTCACTTACACGCACTTGCAAGTACTTGTATTCACTTACACGTACTTACATGCACTTAAACACACTTATACGCACTGACACGCAATTACACGCACTTACAAGCACTTACAACAACTTACATGCACTTAAACGCACTTACACGTACTGACGCGCACTTCCACACACTTACACGCACTTACACGCACTTACACATACTTACATGCACTTACACACACTTACACGCACTTACACATACTTACACACACTTGCACACACTTACACACAGTTACACACACTTACGCGCACTTATACACACTTACACGTACTTACATGTAGTTTATTGCATTCACATGCACTTACTCATACTTACACAAACTTACACGCACTTACATGCACTTACACGCACTTACACGTACTTACACGTACTTACAAATACTTAAACATAGTTACACACACTTACACACACTTTTACGCATGTACATGCACTTACGCGCACTTACACGCACTTACACATACTTACACCTACTTACACGCACTTACACATAGTTACACGCAGGTACACGTACTTACATGAAGTTACACGCACTTACATGCACTTACACGCACTTATATGCACATACAAGCACTTACACACACTTATATGCACTTACACATACTTTTATGCACTTATACGTACTTACACACTTAAACGTAGTTACACGCACTTACATGCACTTACACGCACTTACACACACTTACACGCACTTACACATACTTACACACACTTACACACACTTACATGTACTTACACGCACTTACGCATAATTAGACGCACTTAAACGTACTTACATGTACTTACACACACTTATACGCACCTAACTGCACTTACACGCACTTACACATAGTTACACACACTTGCACGCACTTACACGCACTTACACACACTTACATGTACATACACGCACTTAAATGCACTTTCACGTACTTACACACACATACACGTACTTACATGCAGTTACACGCACTTACATGCAATTACACGTACTTACACGCACTTACACGAACTTACACCCACTTACACGTACTTACACGCACCTACAAGAACTTACATGCACTTACACCAACTAACACGTAGTTACACGAACTTACACATAGTTAGACGCACTTACACGCACTTACACGCACTTACACGCCCTTACAGGCACTTACATGCACTTACACGCACTTACACGCACGTACATGAAATTACACGCACTTATACGCACTTACACACACTTACACGCACTTACACACACTTACAGCCACTTACACGCACTTACAGGTACTTACACCCACACTACACGCACTTATACGCACTTACACGTACTTACACATACTTACACGCAATTACACGCACTTACACGTACTTGCACACACTTATACGCACTTACACGTGCTTACACACACTTACACGCACATACATGCACTTACACGCACTTATACGTAATTACACGCACTTAGAAACACTCACACGTCCTTACACGCACTTCCACACATTCATACGTACTTACTCACACTTACACACACTTACACACACTTACATGTACTTACACACACTTACACATACTTACAGACACGTACACACAGTTACACGCACTTACACACACTTGCACACACTTACACCCACTTACACACACTTACACATAGGAACACGTACTTACACGCACTTACATGTATATACACGTACTTACACGTACTTACATGCACTTACACGTACTTACACACACGTACACGCACTTACACGCACTTACACGTAGTTACATGCACTTACACGTACTTATACGCACTTACACACACTTACATGCACTTACACGCAGCTACACACTGTTACACGTACTTACACGTACTTACACGTACTTTCACGTTCTTACACGTACTTATGCACACTTACACGCACTTACATGCGCTTACACACACTTACTAGCACTTACACATACTAACACACACTTACATGCACTTACATGCAGTTATACACACTTCCACATACTTACTCATACTTACATGCACTTAGAGGCACTTACAAGCACTTGCGCGCACTTACATGCACTTACATGCCCTTACACGCACTTATACGTACTTACACGCAATTACACATACTTATAAGTCCTTACAAGAACTTACACACACTTACACGCACTTACACACGATTACGCGCACTTACACGTACTTACACGCACTTACACGCACTTACACACACTTACACACACTTACATACACTTACACATACTTACAAGTACTTGCACGCACTTACACATACTTACACGTACTTACACGCACTTATATGCACTTATACATAATTACACATACTTACAAGCACTTACAAGAACTTACACGCACTTACACACACGTACACGCACTTACATGCACTTACACGCACTTATACGCACTTACACGCACTTACACATACTTACTCGAACTTACACACACTTACACGCACTTACACGCACTTACACACACTTGCACACACTTACACGCACTTACACACACTTACACATACTTACATGCAGTTAATTGCACCTACAGGCACTTAAACACACTTACACAAACTTACATGCACTTACACGCACTTACACGTACTTACATGCGCCTACAAACACTTACACACAATTGCATGCACTTACACCCTCTTACACGCGCTTACGTGCACTTACATGCACTTACACGCACGTATACCCACTTATACACACTTATACACACTTTTATGCAGTAAACACACTTATATGAAGTTACACACACTTACACACACTTACACACACTTACGAGCACTTACACGCACTTACACGTCCTTACACACACTTACACCCACATACACGCACTTGCATGCACTTACACGCAGTTGCATACACTTAGAGGCACTTACACACACTTACATCACTTATACGTACTTACACACACTTACACGCACTTACACACACTTACATGTACTTACATGTACGTACACGCATTTACACGCACTTACATACAATTACACACACTTACATGCACTTACACACACTTACACGTACTTCCACACACTTACATGCACTTATCCGCACTTATACACACTTACACACAGGTACACACACTTATACGCACTCATACGCATTTACACGCACTTACACACACACTTACATGCACTTACACGCACTTACATACACTTTCACCTCTTACACGCACATACATGCACTTCCGTTTACTTACACACACTAACACACACTTACATACACTTGCACGCACTTACACGTACTTACACAGTGTTCCGCGTACTTACACGTACTTACACACACTTACATGCACTTCCACCCACTTACACGCTCTTGCACGTAATTGTACATACGTACACATTCTTACACACACTTACACATACTTACACCCACTTACAAGCACTTACATGTACTTACACGCACTGATACGCACTTACATGCACTTACACGTACTTATGCACACTTACACGCATTTACACACACTTACACACACTTACACGCACTTACAAGAACCTACATGCGCTTACACCCGCTTACACACAGTTATACACACTTACACATACATACACGCACATACACGCACTTACACGCACTTACACGCACTTACACGCACTAACACGCACTTACACGCACTTACACATACTTACACACACTTATACGTACATACGCGCACTTACACGTACTTGCACATACTAACACGCACTTACACGCTCTTACATGGACTTACACGCACTTATACGCACATAGACGCCCTTACACGCCCTTACACACACTTACACGCACTTCTACGCACTTACACGCACTTAAAGGCACTTACCCGCAGCTAATTGCACTTACACGTACTTACACGTACTTACATAAACGTACACCTACTAACACGCACTTACACGTGCTTACACACACTTACAATTACTTACATGAACTTACACGCACTTACACGCACTTACACGAACTTACACGCACCTACACACACTTACACACACTTACACATACTTGCACACACTTACACGCACTTACACACACTTACACGCACTTACATGCACTTACATGGATTTAATTATACTTACACCTACTTACACGTACTTACACAAACTTACACACACTTACACGCACTAACACGTACATACACGCACTTACACGCACTTATACGTACTTACACACACTTACATGCACTTACACACACTTACACGCTCTTATACGCACTTGCACGCACTTACATGCACTTACACGTACTTACACGTACTTACAAACACTTACAGACAATTACACACACTTATATACACTAACACGCACTTACACGCACTTACATACACTTACACGTACTTACACGCACTTACACCCACTTACACACACTTACACACACTTACACGTATTTACATGCACTTGCACGCAGTTACACGCACTTACACACACTTACACGTCCTTACATGCACTTACAAGTACTCACACGTACTTATACGCACTTACATATACTTACACACACTTACACACTTACACACAGTTACACACGTGTACACACACTTACAGGCACTTACACACACTTACACGTACTTACAAGCACTTACACATACTTACACGCACTTACACGTAAGTACACGCACGTACATGTACTTACACGCACTTACACGGAATTACATGCAATTTCACGCACTTATACATACTTACACACACTTACACGTACTTACACGCACTTACCCACACTTACACATACTTACACGCAGTAACACACTTACATGCACTTACACGCACTTACACGTACTTACACATACACTTACATGCACTTACACGCCCTTACATGCCCTTTCATACACTTACACGCACATACATGCACTTACATGTACTTACACGCACTTATACGCACTTACACACACATATGCATACTTACACGCACTTATACGCACTTACACGCACTTACATGCATGTATACGCACTTACACGCACCTACTTCCACTTACACCCACTTACACGTACTTACATGCACTTATACGCACTTACACGTACGTACATGCACTTACACGCACTTACAGTAACTTACATGAACTTACACCCACTTACACGCAGTTACACGCACAAATACATACTTATACGTACTTACACACACTTATACGCACTTACACGCTCTTACACGCACTTACATGCACTTATACGCACTTACACACAATTACATGCACGTACACATACAAACACAGAAGTACACACTTTTATGCACTTCCACACCTTTACACGCACTTACACGCACTTACATGCACTTACACGCACTTACACGCACTTACACATACTTACACATACTTACACACACTTACACGCATTTACAGGCGCTTACATGCACTTACATGTACTTACATGCAGTTAGTTGTACGTACACGTACTTACATGCACTTACACATACTTACACGCACTTACATGCACTTATGCGTACTTAGACGCACTTACAAACACTTATGCGTACTTACATGCACTTACATGCACTTACATGCACTTACACGCACTTATACGCACTTACACATACTTACACACACTCACCCATACTTACACCCACTTACACGCATTTACACATACTTACACGCACTTACATGTACTTACATGTACTTACACGCACATACACATACTTACACGCACTTACACGTACTTGCACACATTTACACGGACTTACACGCTCTTACACACACTTACACGCACTTACACGCACTTACACGCAGTTAATTGCACTTAGAGACACTTACACGTACTTACACTAACATACACGCACTTACACGCACTTACACACACTTACACACACTTACAAACACTTATATGTACTTACACGTACTTACACGTAGTTACACGCACTTACACGCACTTACACGCACTTACATGTACTTACATGCACTTGCACACTTACACACACTTACATGCAGCTACACGCACTTACACGCTGTTACACACACTTATATGCACTTACGCGCACTTACACGCACTTACAAGCACTTACACGCACTTACACACACTTACATACACTTACACGCACTTACACGCACTAATACGCACTTACACGTACTTACACGCACTTACACATACTTACACGTACTTATACGCACTTAGACACTCTTACACGCACTTACACGTACTTACACGCACTCATACGCACTTACACGCAGTTACATACACTTACACACACACACACTTACACGCACTTACACGCACTTACAAGTAGCTACACGCACTTACACACATTTATACGCACTTAGACGCACTTACACGCACTTACACACACTTACATGCACTTACACGTACTTACACGTAGTTACACGTAGTTACACACACTTTCAGCTACTTATACACACTTACAGGCACTTACATGCACTTACACGCACTTACAAGCACTTACGCGTACTAACATGCAGTTACACGCACTTACACGCAGTTACATACACTTACACATACTTACACGCACTTACACACACTTACACGCACTTACACGCACATATACGCACGTATACGCACTAACATGCACTTACATTTACTTAGTTGTACTTACACGCATGTACAAATACTAGCACGCACTTATACGCACATACACGTACTTACACACACTTACACGTACTTACACGCACTTACACGCACTTACACGCACTTACAAGCACTTGCACGTACTTACACGCACTTACATGCACTTACATGCACTTGCACGTACTTACACGCACCTCACGCACTTACACACACTTACACATACTTAGACACACTTACACGCACGTACACGTATTTACACACACTAACACGCACTTACATGTGCTTACACGCATTTACACGTACGTACACGCACTTACACGCACTTGTACATACTAACACACACTTACACGCTCTTACACACACTTACACGTACTTATACACACTTAAACGTACTTACACATACTTACACACACTTACACGCACTTACACGCACTTACTCACACTTACATGCACTTACACATAGTTAATTGTACTTACACGTGCTTACATGTACTTACACAAACTTACACATACTTACACACACTTACACATACTTACACGTACTTACATGCACTTACAAACACTTACATGAACTTACACGCACTTACACGCACTGACACACACTTACACACACTTACACATACTTACACGCGCTTACACACACTTACACGTACCTACACACACTTACACACACTTACTTGTGCTTGCACACACTTACACACACTTACACGCACTTACACACACTTACACGTACTTACACGTACTTACATGTACTTACACGCACTTACATGCACTTATACACACTTATATGCTCTTACACACACTTACACACTCTTATACGCACTTACAAGCACTTACATGCACTTACACGTACTTACACGCACTTACAAACACTTACACGCAATTACACGAACTTATATACACTTACACACACTTACACGCACTTACACACACTTACACGCACTTACAAGAACTTACACACACTTACACACACATACACGCATGTACACGCACTTACGCGCACTTATACATACGTACACACACTTACACACACTTACGCGTACTTACATACACTTACATGCACTTACACATGCTTACACGCACTTGCCAATACTTACACGCACTTACACGTACTTATACGCACTTACACGTAGTTAAATACACTTACACGCACTTAAACAAACGTACAAAAACTTACACACACTTACATGCACTTACACATACTTATACGCACTTACAAATACTTACACGCAATTACACGCACTTACACACACTTACACGTACTTACACGCACGTACAAATACCTACACGCACTTACACGCACTTATACCCACTTACACGCACTTACACACACGTACACGCAGTTATACGCACTTACATGTAGTTACACGAACTTACACACTCTTACACACACTTATACATACTTACAAGTACTTATACGCACTTACACACACCTATACACACTTACACGCACTTATACGCACTTGAACGCACTTACACGTAGTTACTCGTACTTACACGTACTTACAAGCACTTACACACACTTACACATGCATACACTCACTTACACACACTTACACACACTTACACGTACTTACACGCACTTATGCACACTTACATGTACTTACACACACTTACACATACTTACACGCAATTACACATGCTTACACAGTATTCCACGTACTTACACGCACGTACACCTACTTACACGCACTTCCGCACCCTTATACGCACGTACACGCACTTGTACGCACTTACACATACTAACATGCACTTACACGCACTTACACTCACTTACATGTCCTTACACGCACTTACATGCACTTACATGTACTTACACATACTTACACGCACTTACACGCACTTACACGCACTTACACACACTTACATGCACTTACAGGAACGTACATGCACTTTCACCCACTTACACGCAATTACACGTACTTACACGTACTTACACGCACTTTTACACACGTACACGCACTTACATGCACTTACACACACTTACACATACTTACACGCACTTACACACACATGCACACACTTACACACACTTACACACTCTTAAACACACTTACACACACTTATACGTACTTACACGCACTTACATGCACTTCCATGCACTTACACGCACTTACACGCACTTACACAGACTTACACATACTTATACACAGTTTATTGCACTCACACGCACTTACACGTACTTACACAAACTTACACGTACTAACACGCACTTACACATACTTTCACGCACTTACAAACACTTTCATGCACTTACACGTACTTACACGCACTTACACGCACTCACACGCACTTACACGCACTTACACACACTTACACGCACTTACATGCAGTTAATTGTTATTACACGCACTCACACGCACTTACACAAACAGACACGTACATGCACACACTTACATGTACTTACACGCACTTACAAACACATACACGTACTTACATGCACTTACACTTACTTACACGTACTTATACGCTCTTACACGCACTTATACGCAGTTATACGTACTTACATGCACTTACACGCACTTACACGTACTTACACAAACTTACATGCACTTACATACACTTACACGTACTTACACGCACAAACATTTACTTACACGTACTTATACGCACTTCCACATACTTACACGCACTTGCACGCACTTGTACACACTCACACATACTTACACACACTTACACGCACTTACAAATACTTACACGCACTTACATACACTTATACGCACTTACACGCACTTACATGCATTTACACGCACTTATGCATACTTACACGCACTTACACGCGCTCCCACGTCCTTACACGCACTTACAATAACTTACATGCACTTACACCCACTTACACGCAGTTACACGTACTTACACATACTTACACAAAGTTACACGCACCTACACACACTTCCACGCACTAACATGCACTCAAACGTACTTACACGCACTTACAAACACTTACGTGCACTTCCACACACTTACACACACTTGCACGCACTTGTACGCACTTACACATACTTACACGCACTTACACTCACTTACATGCACTTACATGCACTTACTGGCACTTACACGCACTCACATGCACTTACACATACTTACACGTACTTACAAATACTTACACGTAATTACACGCACTTACACATACCTATACGCACTTACACGCACTTACATGCACTTAAACTCACTTACACACACTTACATGCACTCACACATAGTTTCACACACTTACACACACTTACCCATAGTTACACGCACTTACACCCAGTTATACGTACTTACACACACTTACGCGTACTTATACGTACATACAAGCACTTACAGGCACTTACACGCACTTACACGCACTTACACGCACTTACACATAGTTACACACACTTACACGCACCGAAAGGCACTTACACACACGTACACGCACTTACACGCACTTACACACACTTACACGCACTTATACACACTTACACGTACTTACATGTACTTACACATACTTGCACGTACTTACATGCAATTACACGCACTTACACGTACATGCATGCACTTATACGCACTTATCCATACTTACACGCACTTACACGTAGTTACACACACTTACAGGCACTTACACGTACTTACACGCACTTACACGCACACTTACATGCACTTACACACACTTACATGCCTTTTCACGCACTTACATGTACATACACGCACTTACGTATATCTACACACACTTACACATACTTACACGTACTTACACGCACTTACACGTACTTACACGCACTTCCACATACTTACACGCATTTGTACGCACTTGTACACACTTACACATACTTATACACACTTACACGCACTTACACGTACTTTCACACACTTACATACACTTATACGCACCTACACACACTTACATGCACTTACACGTACTTAAGCACACTTACACGCACTTACACGCACTTACACGCACTTACAAGCACTTACACGCACTTACAAGAACTTACATGCACTTACACCCACTTACACGCAGTTACACGTACTTACACATACTTACACGCACTTACACACACTTACACGTACTTCCACGCAATAACATGCACTTACATGTACTAACACATACTTACACGTACTTACACGCACTTCCACGTACTTACACGCACTTGCACGCACTTGTACGCACTTACACGCACTTACACGCACTTACATGCACTTACACGCACTTACACGTACTTACATGCACTTATAGGCACTTATCCACACGTACATGCATTTACACGCACTTACACGCACCTTCACGTACTTACATGCACGTACACGTACTTATAGACACTTACACGCAATTACTCACACTTACATACACTTACATGCACTTACATGCACTTACATGCACTTGCACACACTTACACACACTTACACACTCTTACACACAGCTACACTTACTTATACACACTTGAACGCACTTACACGCACTAAATTGGACTTTCACGTACTTACACGCACTTACACGCACTTACACACACTTACACACACTTACACGCACCTATACGTACTTATACGCTCTTACACGTACTTGCACACACTTACACACACTTACACGCACTTATAAGACTTACACGCAGTTACACACACTTACACGCACTTACACACAGTTAATTGTAATTACACGTACTCACACGCACTTACACAAACTGACACGTACATACACGCACTTACATGTACTTACATTCACTTACAAGCACATACACGTACTTACACGTACTTACACGCACTTACACGTACTTACACCCACTTATATGCACTTTCACGTACTTACACATGCTTACATGCACTTACACACACTTACACGCACTTACACGCACTTACATGCATTTACATGTACTTATTACGCACTTCCACATACTTACACGTACTTGCACGCACTTGTACACACTTACACATACTTACACACACTTACACGCACTTACACATACTTACACGCACTTACATACACTTACACGCACTTACAAGCACTTACATGCACTTACACGCACTTATGCACACTTACACGCACTTACACGCACTTCCACATACTTACACGCACTTACAATAGCTTACATGCACTTACACCCACTTACACGCAGTTACATGTACTCACACATACTTACACGTAGTTACACGCACTTACACACACTTCCACGCACTAACATGCACTCACACGTACTTATACGCACTTACACACACTTACGCGCACTTCCACACACTTACACACACTTGCACGCACTTGTACGCACTTACACATACTTACACGTACTTACAAATACTTACACAAAATTACACGCACTTACACATACTTTTACGCACGTACACGCACTTACAGGCACTTACACTCACTTACACACACTTACGCACACTTACACATAGTTACACGCACTGACACGCAGTTATACATACTTACACATACTTACACATACTTATACGTACTTACAAGCACTTACAGGCACTTACACACCCTTACACGCACTTACACACACTTACACATAGTTACACACACTTACACGCACCTAAAGGCACTTACACACACGTATACGCACTTACACGTACTTACACACACTTAGACGCACTTATACACCCTTACACGCACTTACATGTACTTACAAATACTTACACGTACTTACATGCAATTACACGCACTTACACGTACTTACACGCACGTATACGCACTTACCCATACTTACACGCACTTACACATAGTTACACACACTTAGAGGCACTTACATGTACTTACACGCACTTACAAACACACTTACATGCACTTACACACACTTACATGCACATTCACGCACTTACATGTACATACACGCACTTACATATATCTATACACACTTACACATACTTACACGTTTTTACACGCACTTACAGATGCTTACACGCATTTGTACGCAGTTGTACACACGTACACATACTTATACAGACTTACACACACTTACACGTACTTACACACACTTACATACACTTACACGTACTTACACGCACTTACATGCACTTACAAGCACCTTCACGTACTTACATGCATTTACACGCACTTACAAGCACCTTTGCGCACTTACATGCACGTACACGTACTTATATACACTTACACGCAATTACTCACACTTACATACACTTACATGCACTTACACGCACTTACACGCACTTGCACACGCTTACACGCACTTACATACTCTTACACACACTTACACATACTTATACACACTTACACGTACTTACACGCACTTACTTACACTTACACGTACTTACACGCACCTACACGCAATTAATTACACTTACACACACTTACACGTACTAACACATATGTATACATACTTACATACACTTACACACACTTACACACACTTACACGCACCTATACGTGTTTACACGTACTTGTACGTACTTGCACACACTTCCACGCACTTACACACACTTACACGCACTTACACGCACTTGCACGCCATTAATTGTACTTACACACAGTAACACAAACTTACATGCACTTACACGCACTTACACATACTTACACGCACTTACAAACACTTACACATACTTACATGCACTTACACACACTTACACGCACTAACGCGTACTTACATGCACTTACACATACTTACATGTACTTACACGTACTTACACGCACTTACACGCACTTACATGCACTTACATGCACTTACACGCACTTACACGCACTTACACGTACTTGCACATACTTGCACGCACTTACACGCACTTATATGCACTTACACACACTTACATGCACTTACACGCAGTTAATTGCACTTTCACAAACTTACATGTACTTGAACGAACTTACACGCACTTACACGTACTTACACGTACTCACACGCTCTTACAAACACTTACATGCACTTACACGTACTTACACGCACTTACATGCACTTACACGCACTTATATGCACTTACACGCATTTACACATACATACACACACTTACATGCAATTACACCCAGTTACACACTGTTACACAGTGTTACACGCACTAACACAAACTTACACGTACTTACAAGCACTTACATATTCTTACACGCACTTACACGCATGTACACGCACTTACATGCACGTACGCGCAGTTACACCCAATTACACAGACATACACGCACTTACACGTACCTACACGTACTTACACGCACTTACACACACTTACACGCACTTACACGCACTTACACGCACTTACACGTACTTATACGCACTTACACACAATTACACGTCCTGACACACTCTTCCACATAATTACACGCAGTGACATGCACTTCCACACACTCATATGCACTTACACGCACTTACACGCATTTACACGCAGTTACACGCAGTTACACACACTTACATGCACTTACACACAGTTACACGTACTTATACGCAATTACACACACTTACACACACTTACACACACGTACACACATTTACACGTACTTACACACACTTACACGCACTTACACGCACTTACACGCACGTATACGCACGTATACACACTTACATGTACTTACATGCACTTATACGAATGTATACCCACTTACACGCACTTACATGCACTTACTCGCACTTACACGCACTTACATGCACTTACAGGCACTTACACGCACTTACACGCACTTACACGCACTTATACATAGTTACACACACTTACACGCACCGAAACGTACTTACACACACGTACACGCACTTACACGCAATTACACACACTTACACGCACTTATACTCACTTACACGTACTTACATGTACTAACACATACTTGCACGTACTTACACGCAATTACGCGCACTTACACGTACATGCATGCACTTATACGCACTTATCCGTACTTACACGCACTTACACGTAGTTACACACACTTACAGGCACTTACATGTACTTACACGCACTTACACGCACACTTACATGCACTTACACACACTTACATGCCTTTTCACACACTTACATGTACATACACGCACTTACGTATATCTACACACACTTACACATACTTACACGTACTTACACGTACTTACACGTACTTACACGCACTTCCAGATAGTTACACGCATTTGTACGCACTTGTACACACATACACATACTTATACACACTTACACGCACTTACACGTACTTTCACACACTTACATACACTTATACGTACCTACACGCACTTACATGCACTTACACGTACTTGAGCACACTTACACGCACTTACATGCACTTACGCGCACTTACAAGCACTTACACGAACTTACAAGAACTTACATGCACTTACACCCACTTACACGCAGTTACACGTACTTACACATACTTACACGCACTTACACACACTTACACGTACTTCCACGCAATAACATGCACTTACACGTACTAACACATACTTACACGTACTTACACGCACTTCCACGTACTTACACGCACTTGCACGCTCTTGTACGTACTTACACGCACTTACACGCACTTACATGCACTTACACGCACTTACACGTACTTACATGCACTTACACGCACTAACCCACACTTACATGCATTTACACGCACTTACACGCACCTTCACGTACTTACATGCACGTACACGTACTTATACACACTTACATGCAATTACTCACACTTACATACACTTACATGCACTTACATGTACTTACACGCACTTGCACACACTTACACACACTTACACACTCTTACACACAGCTACACTTACTTATACACACTTGAACGCACTTACACGCACTTACTTGGACTTTCACGTACTTACACGCACTTACACGCACTTACACGCACTTACACGCACTTACACGCACTTACACACACTTACACGCACCTATACGTACTTACACGCTCTTACACGTACTTGCACACACTTACACACACCTACACGCACTTACACGCACTTATAAGACTTGCACGCAGTTACACACACTTACACGCACTTACACGCAGTTAATTGTAATTGCACGTACTCACACGCACTTACACAAACTGACATGTACATACATGCACTTACATGCAGTTACACGCCCTTACAAACACATACACGTACTTACACGTACTTACACGCACTTACACATACTTACACCCACTTATACGCACTTTCACGTACTTACACATGCTTACATGCACTTACACACACTTACACGCACTTACACGCACTTACATGCACTTACATGTACTTATACGCACTTCCACATACTTACACGTACTTGCACGCACTTGTACACACTTACATATACTTACACACACTTACACGCACTTACACATACTTACACGCACTTACATACACGTACACGCACTTACAAGCACTTACATGCACTTACACGCACTTATGCACACTTACACGCACTTACACGCACTTCCACGTACTAACACGCACTTACAATAGCTTACATGCACTTACACCCACTTACACGCAGTTACATCTACTCACACATACTTCCACGCAGTTACACGCACTTACACACACTTCCACGCACTAACATGCACTCACAAGTACTTATACGCACTTACACACACTTACGCGCACTTCCACACACTTACAAACACTTGCACGCACTTGTACGCACTTACACTTACTTACACGTACTTACACGCACTTATACCCACTTACATGCACTTACATGCACTTACTGGCACTTACACGCACTTACATGCACTTACATATACTTACACGTACTTACAAATACTTACACGAAATTACACGCACTTACACATACTTTTACGCACTTACACGCACTTACAGGCACTTACACTCACTTACACACACTTACGCACACTTACACATAGTTACACGCACTGACACGCAGTTATACATACTTACACATACTTACACGTACTTATACGTACTTACAAGCACTTACAGGCACTTACACGCACTTACACGCACTTACACGCAATTACACATAGTTACACACACTTACACGCACCTAAAGGCACTTACACACACGTATACGCACTTACACGTACTTACACACACTTAGACGCACTTATACACACTTACACACACTTACATGTACTTACCAATACTTACACGTGCTTACATGCAATTACATGCACTTACACGTACCTACACGCACGTATACGCACTTACCCGTACTTACACGCACTTACACTTAGTTACACACACTTACAGGAACTTACATGTACTTACACGCACTTACAAACACACTTACATGCACTTACACACACTTACATGCACATTCACGCACTTACATGTACATACACGCACTTACGTATATCTACACACACTTACACATACTTACACGTACTGACATGCACTTACACATGCTTACACGCATTTGTATGCACTTGTACACACTGACACATACTTATACAAACTTACACACACTTACACGTACGTACACGCACTTACATACACTTACACGCACTTACACGCACTTACATGCACTTACAAGCACCTTCACGCACTTACATGCATTTACACATACTTATAAGCACCTTCGCGCACTTACATGCACGTACACGTACTTGTATACACTTACACGCAATTACTCACACTTACATACAACTTACATGCACTTACACGCACTTACACGCACTTGCACACGCTTACACGCACTTACATACTCTTACACACACTTACACATACTTATACACACTTAGACGTACTTACACGCACTTACTTACACTTACACGTACTTACACGCACTTACACGCAATTAATTACACTTACACACACTTACACGTACTTACACATATGTATACATACTAACACACACATACACACACTTACACACACTTACACGCACCTATACGTGTTTACACATACTTATACGTACTTGCACACACTTACACGCACTTACACACACTTACACGCACTTACACGCACTTACACGCCATTAGTTGTACATACACACAGTTACACAAACTTACACGCACTTACACGCACTTACACATACTTACACGCACTTACAAACACTTACACGTACTTACATGCACTTACACACACTAACACGCACTAACACGTACTTACATGCACTTACACATACTTACATGTACTTACACGTACTTACACGCACTTATATGCACTTACATGCACTTACATGCACTTACACGCACGTACACGCACTTACACGTACTTGCACATACTTGCACGTACTTACACGCACTTATATGCACTTAGACACACTTACATGCACTTATACGCAGTTAATTGCACTTTCACAAACTTACATGTACTTGTACAAACTTACACGCACTTACACGTACTTACACGTACTTACACGCACTTACAAACACTTACATGCACTTACACGTACTTACACGCACTTACATGCACTTACACGCACTTATATGCACTTACACGCACTTTCACACACATACACACACTTACACGCAGTTACACCCAGTTACACGCTGTTACACAGTGTTACACGCACTAACACAAACTTACACGTACTTACAAGCACTTACATATTATTACACGCACTTACACGCATGTACACGCACTTACATGCACGTACACGCAGTTACACCCAATTCCACAGACATACACGCACTTACACGTACCTACACGTACTTACACGCACTTACACGCACTTACACGCACTTACACGTACTTACACGCACTTACACGTACTTACACGCACTATCACACAATTACACGTCCTTACACACACTTCCACATGATTACACGCAGTGACATGCACTTCCACACACTTATATGCACTTACACGCACTTACACGCATTTACACGCAGTTACACGCAGTTACACACACTTACATGCACTTACACACAGTTGCACGTACTTATACGCAATTACACACACTTACACACACTTACACACACGTACACACATTTACACGTACTTACACACACTTACACGCACTTACACACACTTACATGCACGTATACGCACCTATACACACTTACACGTACTTACATGCACTTATACGTATGTATACCCACTTACACGCACTTACATGCACTTACTCGCACTTACACGCACTTACATGCACTTACAGGCACTTACACATACGTATTCGTACTTACACACACTTACACGTACTTACACGCACTTGGACGCACTTGCACGTACTTATACCCACTTACACGCACTTACACGTACTTACACGTACTTATATGCACTTACACATACTTGCACGCACTTACACGCACTTACGTGTACTTACATGCACTTATACGCACTTACACGCACTTACACACACTTACACACACCTACACAAACTTACACGCACTAACACACACTTACACGCACTTGCACGCACTTACACGCCCTTACACCCACTTACACGCACTTACACACACTTACACGCACTTATACACAGTTAATTGCACTTACATGTACTTATAGTACTTACACGCACCTACAAACTTACACTTACACAAACTTACACTCACTTACACGCACTTATAGTACTTACACGCACCTACAAACACTTACACGCAATTACACGTACTTACACGCACTTACACGCACTTGCATGCACTTACACGCACTTACACGGACTTACACGTACTTACACGTTCTTACACACACTTACATGCAGTAACACGTACTTATACGCATTTACACGTACTTACACGCACATACACGCACTTACACACACTTGCAAGCGCTTATATGCCCTTATACAAACTTACACGCACTTACACACACTTACACACACCGACACGCACTTACATGCAGTTGCACGTACTTACACACAATTTCACGCACTTACACAAACTCATACACACTTACACGTACTTACACACAGTTACACATACTTATACGCACTTACATGCAATTACATGTACTTACACGTACTTTCACGCAATTACAAGCACTTATACACACTTACACGCACTTACACGCACCTACACGCACTTACCCATATTTACACGCACTTACACGTAGTTACACACACTTACACATACTTGGATACACTTACATGCACTTTCACACACTTACATGCACTTTCACGTACTTAAATGCACATACACGTACTTACGTGTACTTACACGTACTTACACATTGTTCCACGCACTTACACACACTTACATGCACTTATACACACTTCCACGCACTTACACGCACTTGCACATACTTGTACACACTTACACATACTTACACGCTTTTACACGCACTTACACGCACTAACATGCACTTACATGCACTTACACGCACTTACACGCACTTGCACATACTTGTACACACTTACACATACTTACACGCTTTTACACGCACTTACACGCACTAACATGCACTTACATGCACTTACACGCACTTACACGTACTTACGTGCACTTACACGCACATACGCATACTTACACGCACCTACACGCACTTACACATACTTACATACACTTACAAGAACGTAAATGAGCTTACACCCACTTACACGCAGTTACATGCACTAACACATACGTACACGTACTTACATGCACTTACACTCACTTACACCCACCTACACGAACTTACACGCATTTACATGCACTTACACGCACTTACACACACTTACACGCACTAACACGCACTTACACACATACATGTAGTTACACACAGTTACACGCAGTTACACACACTTACAAGCACTCACATCCACTTACACGCACTTACATGCACTTACACGTACTTACACGCACTTACACCCACTTACACGCAGATACACGGAGTTACACACACTTACACACACTTACACATACTTACATGCACTTACGCACACTTACACGTACTTACACACACTTACACACACTTACACGTAGTTACATGCACTTACATGCACTTATACGCACTTATACGTACTTACATGCACGTACACGCAGTTACATGCAGTTACACGTACTTACACGCACTTACACGCACTAACACGTACTTAAATGTACTTACACGTACTTACACAGACTTATACACACTTACACGTACTTACATGCACTTACACACACTTACACGCACTTACACACAATTACACACACTTACACGTACTTACACACACTTACACGCACTTACATGCACTTACACGCACTTATACGTACATATATGCACTTACACGCACTTACACACAATTACACACACTTACACGTACTTACACACACTTACACGCACTTACATGCACTTACACGCACTTATACGTACATATATGCACTTACACGCACTAACATGCACCTACTCGCACTTACACGGACTCACAAGCACTTACACATACTTACACGCACTTACGCACACTTACACGCACTGACATGCACTTATACATAGTTACACTTAGTTACACGGACTTACACGCACTTACACATACTTACATGCACTTACACGCACTTACACACACTTACACATACTTACACGCACTTACACATACTTACACATACGTACACACACTTACACGTACTTACATGCAGTTACATGCAGTTACACGTACGTATACGTACGTACATGCACTTACTCACACTTACACGCACTTACACGCACTTACACACACCTTACACACACTTACAGGCACTTACATACACTTACACGCACATTTACGCATGTATACGTACTTACACGCACTCACATGTACTTCATAGTACTTACACGCACTTACACACACACTTACAGCCACTTACACGCACTTATACGCACTTATACGCACTTACATGTACTTATACGTACTTACAGGCACTTACGCTTTCTTACATGTACTTACACACACTTACTCATACTTACACACACTTACACGCAGTTACGCACACTTACATGCACTTACACACACTTACATGCACTTACATGCGCTTACATGCACTTTCACGTACTTACACATACATACACACACTTACGTGTAATTACACGCACTTACACGCAGTTGCACGCACCTATACGTACTTACACGTACTTACACAGTGTTCCACATACTTACACGCACTCTCACGCACTTACATACACTTCCACGCACTTACACGCACTTGCACGCACTTGTACGCACTTACACATACTTACACGCACTTTTACATACTTACACGTACTTACACGCACTTACATGCACGTACACGCACTTACACGTGCTTACACGCACTTATACGTACTTATGCAAACTTACACGTACTTACACGCACTTACACACACTTCCACATGCTTACACGCAATTACACGCACATACATGTACTTGTACACACTTACACGCACTCACACGCACTTATACGCACTTACATGCACTTACACGCACTTACACGCAGTTAATTACACTTTCACGCACTTACACGCACTTACACAAAACTAACACGCACTTACATCCACTTACATGCAGTTATACGCAGATACACGCACTTGCACGTACTTACACACACTTATATGCACTTACACGCACTTACACGCACTTACACGCACTAACACGCACTTCCACGTACTTACACGCACTTACATGCACTTACACGCACTTACACGTACTTCCTCCTACTTACACACACTTACACGCACTTACACACATTTACATGCACTTACACGCACGTACACACACGTACACGCACTTACACGATGCTACATGGACTTACACGCACTTACACGTACTTACACGCAGTTAATTGTACTTATGCGCACTTACACGTACTTACACGAACTTACACACACTTACACGCACTTACACATACTTACAAACACTTACAAACACTTACATGCACTTACACGTACTTACACGCACTTACACGCACTTACACGCACTTACACGTACTTAAATGTACTTAAACACACTTACACGCACTTACATGTACTTACACCCACTTATACGCAATTACTCATACTTACACGCACTTACATGCACTTACACGCACTTACACGTACTTATGCGCACTTACCCGTACTTACATGCACTTACACGCAGTTCCACACACTTACATGCACTTACACGCACTTACACACACTTACATGCACTTACATGTTGTTACATACACTTATACGTACTTACACGCACTTACATACACTTACACACACATACACGAACTTACACACACTTACATGCACTTACACGCACTTACACACACTTACATGCACTTACATGTTGTTACATACACTTATACGTACTTACACGCACTTACATACACTTACACACACATACACGAACTTACACACACTTACATGCACTTACACGCACTTATACATACTTACACATACTTACCCACACTTGCACATACTTATACGCACTTACACTCTCTTATACGCACTTACATGTACTTACACACACTTACTCATACTTACACACACTTACACGCAGTTACGCACACTTACATGCACTTACACACACTTACATGCACTTACATGCGCTTACATGCACTTTCACGTACTTACACATACATACACACACTTACGTGTAATTACACGCACTTACACGCAGTTGCACGCACCTATACGTACTTACACGTACTTACACAGTGTTCCACATACTTACACGCACTTACATACACTTACACACACATACACGAACTTACACACACTTACATGCACTTACACGCACTTATACATACTTACACATACTTACCCACACTTGCACATACTTATACGCACTTACACTCTCTTATACGCACTTACATACACTTATCCACACTTACACGCAGTTAATTGCACTTACACGCACTTAAACATACTTATACGAATACACACCCACTTACACGCACTTACACGTACTTACACGCACTTACAAACACTTACATGCACTCACACGCACTTACATACACTTATCCACACTTACACGCAGTTAATTGCACTTACACGCACTTAAACATACTTATACGAATACACACCCACTTACACGCACTTACACGTACTTACACGCACTTACAAACACTTACATGCACTCACACGCACTTACACGCACTTACACGCACTTACACGTACTTAAATGTACTTAAACACACTTACACGCACTTACATGTACTTACACCCACTTATACGCAATTACTCATACTTACACGCACTCACACACACTGACACGCACTTACCTGCACTTACACGCACTTAAACACACTTACACGCACTTACATGTACTTACACCCACTTATACGCAATTACTCATACTTACACGCACTCACACACACTGACACGCACTTACCTGCACTTACACGCACTTAAACACTTACATGCACTTACTCACACTTGCACGCACTTACACATACTTACACGCACTTACACGCACATATACGCACTTACACAAACTTACACGCACTTACATGCACTTACACACACTTAAATGCACTTACATGCCCTTACACGCACTTACACGCACTTACACGTACTTACACATACATACACGTAGTTACACGCAGTTACACACACTTACACATACTTGCACATACTTACACGTACTTACACGTACTTACACGCACTTACACGCACTTATATGCACTTACACGTAGTTAATTGCACATACACGTACTTACACGCACTTACACGTACTTACATGTACTTACACGCACTTATATGCACTTACACGTAGTTAATTGCACATACACGTACTTACACGCACTTACACGTACTTACATGTACTTACACGCACTTATATGCACTTACACGCACGTACACGCACGTACACGCACTTACACATACTTATACACACTTACACACACTTATACGCACTTCCATGTAGTTACACACACTTATACGTACCTACACACAGTTACATACACGTAAACACAGTTACACATACTTACACGCACTTACACATACTTATACACACTTACACACACTTATACGCACTTCCATGTAGTTACACACACTTATACGTACCTACACACAGTTACATACACGTAAACACAGTTACACATACTTACACGCAGTTACACGCACTTATACACACTTACACGCACTTACAAGCACTTAAACGCTGTTACACACACTTACACGTACTTACATGCACTTACACGTACTTACCCGCTCTTACACGCACTTACATGCAGTTACACACACTTACACGCACTTACAAGCACTTAAACGCTGTTACACACACTTACACGTACTTACATGCACTTACACGTACTTACCCGCTCTTACACGCACTTACATGCAGTTACACACACTTATATGTACTTATACGTACTTACACGTACTTACATACACTTACACGCACCTACACGCACTTTCACGCACTTATACATACTTAAAGGCACATACACGCACTTACACCAGTTACACGCACTTACACGTGCTTACACACACTTACATGCACGTACACGTATTTACAGGTACTTGTACATACGTACACGCACTTACACACACTTACACACACTTACACACACTTACACGTACTTGCATGCACTTACATATACTTACACGCACTTACACATACGTACACGCACTTACACACACTTACACGCACTTATACGCACTTACACACACTTACACGTACTTGCATGCACTTACATATACTTACACGCACTTACACATACGTACACGCACTTACACACACTTACACGCACTTATACGCACTTACACACACTAACACACACTTACACATACTTACACGCACTTGCACACACTTACAAGCACTTACACGTACTTACACGTACTTACATGCAGTTAATTGCACTTGCACGCACTTACAAGCACTTACACGAACTCTCATGCACTTACACGCACTTACACGTACTTGCATGCACTGACAAACACTTGCATACAATTACACGCACTTACACGCACTTACACACACTTGCACACACTTACACGCACTTACACACACTTATACGCACTTTTACGAACTTGGACACACTTACACGCAGTTACACGCACTTAGACGCAGTTACACATACTTACACGCATTTACACGCACTTGTACGCACTTACAAGCACTTACACCTACTTACACGCACTTATACACACTTATACGCAATTACACATACTTGCACACAGTTACACACACTACCACGTGCTTACACGCACTTACACGCACTTACATGCACTTACACGCACTTGTATGCACTTACACGCACTTACATGTACTTACATGCACTTACATGCACTTACACGTACTTACACGCACTTACATGCACTTGCACACACTTTCACGCACTTATCCGCACTTACACGCACTTATGCACGCTTAGAGGGACTTACACGCACCTACACGTACCTCTGTGTAAGTACGTGTAAGTGCGTGTAAGTGTGTATAAGTGTGTGTAAGTATGTGTAAGTGCATGTAAGTGCGTGTAAGTACGTGTAAGTGCATGTAAGTGCGTGTAAGTACGTGTAAGTGCATGTAAGTGCGTGTAAGTACATGTAAGTGCGTGTAAGTGCATGTAAGTGTGTATAAGTGCAGGTAAGTACGTGTAAGTACGTGTAAGTGCGTGTAAGTGCGTATAAGTGTGTGTAAGTACGTGTAAGTGCGTGTAAGTACGCGTAAGTGTGTGTAAGTATGTGTAAGTACGTGTACGTGCGTGTAAGTCCGTGTAAGTGTGCATAAGTGCGTGTAAGTGCGTATAAGTGCATGTAAGTGTGTGCAAGTGCATGTAAGTGCGTGTAAGTACGTGTAAGTACATATAAGTGCGTATAAGTGCATGTAAGTGCGTGTAAGTGCATGTAAGTATGTGTAAGTGTGTGTATGTGTGTGTTAGTGCATGTAAGTGCATGCAAGTGCATGTAAGTGCGTGTAAGTACGTGTAAGTGCGTGTACGTGCGTGTAAGTGGGTGTAAGTACGTATAAGTGTGTGTAAGTGCGTGTAAGTATGTGTAAGTATGTACAAGTACGTGTAAGTGCATGTAAGTGCATGCAAGTGCATGTAAGTGCGTGTAAGTACGTGTAAGTGCGTGTACGTGCGTGTAAGTGGGTGTAAGTACGTATAAGTGTGTGTAAGTGCGTGTAAGTATGTGTAAGTATGTACAAGTACGTGTAAGTGTGTGTAAGTGTGTGTAAGTGTATGTAAGTGCGTGTAAGTGTGTGTAAGTATGTACAAGTGCGTCTAAGTGCATGTAAGTGCGTGTAAGTGTATGTAAGAGCGTATAAATGCGTTTAAGAGCGTGTAAGTGCTTGTAAGCACGTGTAAGTGCGTGTAACTGCATGTAAGTGTGAGTAAGTGCGTGTAAGTATGTGTAAGTGCGTGAAAGTGTGTGTAAGTTCGTGTAAGTGCATGTAAGTGTGTGTCAGTGCGTGTAAGTGCGTGTAAGTACATGTAAGTGCATGTAAGAACGTGTAAGTGCGTGTATGTGCGTGTAAGTGCATGTGACTGCGTGTAAGTGCATGTAAGTGCGTGTAAGTGCGTGTAAGTACATGTAAGTGCATGTAAGAACGTGTAAGTGCGTGTATGTGCGTGTAAGTGCATGTGACTGCGTGTAAGTGCATGTAAGTGCGTGTAAGTATGTGTAAGTGCATGTATGTGCGTGTAAGTGTGTGTAAGTGCATGTAAGTACGTGTAAGTGCGTGTAAGTACATGTAAGTGCGTATAAGTGCGTGTAAGTGCGTGTAAGTGCGTGTCAGTACGTGTGAGTGTGTGTAAGTGCGTGTAATTGCGTATAAGTGCGTGTAAGTGCGTGTAAGTGCCAGCAACTGTGTGTAAGTTTGTGTAAGTGCGTGTAAGTGCGTGTCAGTACGTGTGAGTGTGTGTAAGTGCGTGTAATTGCGTATAAGTGCGTGTAAGTGCGTGTAAGTGCCAGCAACTGTGTGTAAGTTTGTGTAAGTGTGTGTAATTGCATGTAATCACACATAAGTGCGCGTACGTGCGCATAAGTACGTGTAAGTGCATGTAAGTACGTGTAAGTGCGTGTAAGTGTATGTAAGTGTGTGTAAGTGCGTGTAAGTGCGTATAAGTACGTGTAAGTGTGTGTAAGTGCGTACAAGTGAGTGCCTGTGCGTGTAAGTGCGTGCAAGTGCATGTAAGTGCGTGTAAGTGCGTGGAACACTGTGTAAGTATATGTAAGTGCGTATAGATACGTGTAAGTGTGTGTAAGTGCGTGTAAGTGCATGTAAGTGCGTGTAACTACGTGTAAGTGCGTGTAACTTTATGTAAGTACATGTAAATATGTGTAAGTGTGTGTAAGTGCATATAAGTACGTGTAAGTATGTGTTTGTGCGTGTATGTGCTTGTAAGTACGTGTAAGTGCGTTTAAGTACCTGTAATTACGTGTAACTGTGTGTAACTGTGTGTAAGTGCATATAAGTGCGTGGAAGTGCATGTAAGTGCGTGTAAGTGCATTAAAGTGCTTGTAACTGCGTGTAAGTGTGTGTAAGTGTGTGTAAGTGCGTGTAGGTGCGTATAAGTATGTATAAGTGCATGTAAGTGTGTGTAAGTGCGTGTAAGTGTGAGTAAGTACTAGTCAGTGCATGTAAGTGCGTGTAAGTACGTATTCGTACATATAAGTGTGTGTAAGTGCCTGAAAGTGTGTGTAAGTGCGTGTAAGTACATGTAAGTGTGTGTAACGGCGTGTAAGTGCGTGTAAGTGCGTGTAAGTGTGTGTAAGTGTGTGTAAGTACGTGTAAGTACGTGTAAGTACGTGTAAGTGTATATAAGTATGTGTAAGTGGATGTAAGTGCGTGTAACTGCGTGTAACTACGTGTAACTGCGTGTAAGTACGTGTAAGTGCGTGTAAGTGCGTACAAGTGCGTGTAAGTATGTGTTAGTACGTGTACGTGCGTGTAAGTGCATGTAACTGCGTGTAACTACGTGTAAGTGTGTGCAAGTACGTGTAAGTGTGTGTAACTGCGTGTAAGTGCAAGGAAGTGTGTGTAAGTGAGGGTAAATACGTATAAGTGCATGTAAGTGCGTGTAAGTGCGTGTAAGTACGTATAAGTGCGTGTAAGTGCGTGTAAGTGCATACAAGTGCATGTAATTACGTGTAAGATTGTATAAGTGCGTGTAAGTGCGTGTAAGTACGTGTAAGTGCGTGTAAGTACGTGTAAGTGGATATAAGTGCGTGTAAGTGCGTGTAAGTACATGTAAGTACGTGTAAGTGCGTGTAAGTGTGTGTAAGTGTGTGTAAGTGTGTGTAAGTGCATGTAAGTGCGTGGAAGTGCGTGTAAGTGTGTGTTAGTATGTGTAAGTGCATGGAACACTGAGTAAGTATATGTAAGTGCGTGAAAGTGCGTATAAGTATGTGTAAGTGTGTGTAAGTGCGTGTAAGTTCGTGTAAGTGTGTGTACGTTGGTGTAAGTACAATTAACTGCATGTAACTGCGTGTAACTGCGTGTAAGTGCGTGTATGTGCGTGTAAGTGCGTACAAGTGCGTGTAAGTACGTGTTAGTGCGTGTAAGTGCGTGTAAGTGCATGTAACTGCGTGTAAGTGCGTGTAAGTGTGTGTAAGTACTTGTAAGTGTCCGTAACTGTGTGTAAGTGTATGTACGTGTATGTAAGTTCGTGTAAGTACGTGTAAGTGCATGTAAGTGCGTGTAAGTGTGTTTAAGTACGTATAAGTGCATGTAAGTGTGTGTAAGTGCATACAAGTACATGTAAGTGCATGTAAGTGCATGTACCTATGTGTAAGAACGTATAAGTGCGTGTAAGTGCGTGTATTTACGTGGAAGTGCGTGTAAGTACGTGTAAGTGGATATAAGTGCTTGTAAGTGCGTCTAAGTGCATGTAAGTATGTGGAAGTGCGTGTAAGTGCGTGTAAGTATGTGTAAGTGTGTGTAAGTGCGTCTAAGTTCGTGTAAGTGCGTGTAAGTTGGTGTAAGTACAATTAACTGCATGTAAGTGTGTGTAAGTGCATGTAAGTACGTGTAAGTGTGTACAAGTACGTGTTAGTGTGTGCAAGTACGTGTAAGTATGTGTAAGTGCGTGTAAGTGCGTGTAAGTGTGTGTACGTGTGTGCAAGTGCGTATAAGTGTGTGTAGGTGGATGTAAGTGCGTGTTAGTGCGTGTAAGTGCATGTAAGTGCGTGTAAGTGCGTGTAAGTGTGTATAAGTGTGTGTAAGTACGTAATAGTGCCTGTAAGTGCATGTAAGTGCATGTAAGTGCATATAAGTGCGTGTAAGTGCATGTAAGTACATGTAATTGTGTATTGGTGCGTGTAAGTGTGTGTAAACACGTGTAAGTCCATGTAAGTGCGTGTAAGCATGTGTAAGTGGGTATAAGTGCGTATAACTGCATGTAAGTGCATGTAAGTGCGTGTAGGTACGTGTAAGTGCGTGTAAGTGCGTGTAAGAGTGTGTAAGTTCATGTAAGTGCGTGTAAGTGTGTGTAAGTGTGTGGAAGTGCGTGTAAGTACGTGTAAGTGCGTATAAGTGTGTGTAAGTGCACATAACTGTGTGAAAGTACGTTTAAGTGTGTGTAAGTATGTGTAAGTACGTGTACGTGTGTGTAAGTGCGTATAAGTGTGTGTAAGTACGTATAAGTGCGTGTCAGTGCATGTAAGTGCGTGAAAGTGAGCGTAAGTGCGTGCAAGTGTGAATAAGTACATGGAAGTGTATGTAAGTGTGTGTAAGTGCATGTAAGTACGTATAAGTGCGTGTAAGTGCATGTAAATGCGTGTAAGTACGTGTAAGTACGTGTAAGTGCATGTAAGTGTGTGTAAGTGCGTGTAAGTGTGTGTAAGTGTGTGTAAGTGCATGTAAGTATGTGGAAGTATGTGTAAGTACGTGTAAGTTATGTAAGTGTGTGTAAGTGCGTATACGTGCGTGTAAGTACGTGTAAGTGCGTGTAAGTACGTGTAAATGCATGTAAGTGTGTGTGAGTGTGTGTAAGTGCGGGTAAGTGCGTGTAAGGGCGTGTAAGTGCAAGTAAGTGTGTGTAAGTGTGTGTAAGTGCGTGTACGTACGTATAAGTGCGTGTGAGTGCGTGTACGTGCATGTAAGTGCGTGTCAGTGTATGTAAGTGTGTCTAAGTGTGTCTTAGTGCGTGTAAGTGCGTGTTAGTGTGTATAACTGCGTGTAAGTGCGTTTAAGTATGGATAAGTGCATATAAGTGCGTGTAAGTACGTGTAAGTGCGTGTACTTGCGTGTAAGTGCGTATAAGGACATGTAAGTGCGTGTAAGTGTGTGTAAGTTCATGTAAGTGCGTGTAATTGTGTGTATGTGCCTAAAAGTACCTGAAAGTGTGTGTAACAGTGTATAAGTATGTGTAAGTGCGTGTAAGTATTTGTAAGCGTGTGTAAGTGCGTGTAAGTGCTTCAAAGTATGTGTCAATGCGTGTAAGTGTTTGTAAGTGTGTGTAAGGGTGTGTAAGTGCGTGTAAGTGCGTGTGAGTGTGATAAGTGCATGTAAGTGCGTATTGTTGCGTACAAGTCCTTGTAAGTACGTGTAAGTACGTGTAAGTGCGTGTAAGTACATGTACGTTTGTGTAAGTGCGTGTAAGTGTGTGTAAGTGCAATTAACTATGTGTAAGTACGTGTAAATGCGTGTGAATGCGAATAAGTGTGTGTAAGTGTGTATAAGTGTATGAAAGTGTGTGTAAGTGCCTGTAAATGCGTATAAGTGTGTGTAAGTATGTGTAAGTGCATGTAAGTTCGTGTAGGTTCTTCTAAGTGCGTGTAAGTGCGTGTAAATGCGTGTAAGTGCGTGTAAGTACGTGTAAGTGCGTGTAAGTGTGTGTAAGTGCTTATAAGTTCGTTTAAGTGTGTGTAAGTACGTGTAAGTGTGTGTAGGTACGTGTAAGTGCATATAAGTGTGTATAAGTGCGTGTAACTGTGTGTCACTACGTGTAAGTGTGTGCAAGTACATGTAAGTGCGTGTAAGTGCCTGTAAGTGCGTGTAAATGCGTGTAAGTGCGTGTATGTGCGTGTAAGTGTGTGTAAGTATGTGTACATGCATGTCACTGTTTGTAAGTACATGTAAGTACGTGTAAGTGCGTGTAAGTGCGTGTAAGTGCGTGTAACTTCGTGTAAGTATATGTAAGTGTGTGTAAGTGCAATTCATTGCGTGTAAGTGCGTGTAAGTGCGTGTAAGTGCCTGTAAGAGTGTGTAAGTGCGTGTAAGTGTGTGCAAGTGCGTGTAAGTACGTGTAAGTGTGTGTAAGTGCATGTACGTGCATGTAAGTATGTGTAAGTGCATGTAAGTGCGTGTAAGTGCGTGTAAGTGCGTGTAAGTAGGTGTAAGTATATGTAAGTGCGTGTAACTGCGTGTAACTGCGTGTAAGTGCGTAAGTGCGTGTAAGTGCGTGTAAGTGTGCGTAAGTGCGTGTAAGTGCGTGTAAGTGCGTGTAAGTAGGTGTAAGTATATGTAAGTGCGTGTAACTGCGTGTAACTGCGTGTAAGTGCGTAAGTGCGTGTAAGTGCGTGTAAGTGTGCGTAAGTGCGTGTAAGTGCGTGTAAGTGCGTGTAAGTAGGTGTAAGTATATGTAAGTGCGTGTAACTGCGTGTAACTGCGTGTAAGTGCGTAAGTGCGTGTAAGTGCGTGTAAGTGTGCGTAAGTGCGTGTAAGTGCGTGTAAGTGCGTGTAAGTAGGTGTAAGTATATGTAAGTGCGTGTAACTGCGTGTAACTGCGTGTAAGTGCGTAAGTGCGTGTAAGTGCGTGTAAGTGTGCGTAAGTGCGTGTAAGTGCGTGTAAGTGCGTGTAAGTAGGTGTAAGTATATGTAAGTGCGTGTAACTGCGTGTAACTGCGTGTAAGTGCGTAAGTGCGTGTAAGTGCGTGTAAGTGTGCGTAAGTGCGTGTAAGTGCGTGTAAGTGCGTGTAAGTAGGTGTAAGTATATGTAAGTGCGTGTAACTGCGTGTAACTGCGTGTAAGTGCGTAAGTGCGTGTAAGTGCGTGTAAGTGTGCGTAAGTGCGTGTAAGTGCGTGTAAGTGCGTGTAAGTAGGTGTAAGTATATGTAAGTGCGTGTAACTGCGTGTAACTGCGTGTAAGTGCGTAAGTGCGTGTAAGTGCGTGTAAGTGTGCGTAAGTGCGTGTAAGTGCGTGTAAGTGCGTGTAAGTAGGTGTAAGTATATGTAAGTGCGTGTAACTGCGTGTAACTGCGTGTAAGTGCGTAAGTGCGTGTAAGTGCGTGTAAGTGTGCGTAAGTGCGTGTAAGTGCGTGTAAGTGCGTGTAAGTAGGTGTAAGTATATGTAAGTGCGTGTAACTGCGTGTAACTGCGTGTAAGTGCGTAAGTGCGTGTAAGTGCGTGTAAGTGTGCGTAAGTGCGTGTAAGTGCGTGTAAGTGCGTGTAAGTACGTGTAAGTGCGTGTAAGTGCGTGTAAGTGCGTGCAAGTAGGTGTAAGTATATGTAAGTGCGTGTAACTGCGTGTAACTGCGTGTAAGTGCGTAAGTGCGTGTAAGTGCGTGTAAGTGTGCGTAAGTGCGTGCAAGTGCGTGTAAGTGCGTATAACTGTGTGTAAGTGTGTGTAAGTGCATACAAGTGCGTGTAAGTGCATGTAAGTACATGTGAGTGCGTGTCAGTACGTGTAAGTGCGTGCAAGTGCGTGTAAGTGTGTGTACGTACGTGTGAGTGTATGTAAGTGCGTGTAAGTGCATGTAAGTGAGTGTAAGTGCGTGTAAGTAACTGTAAGTGCGTGTAAGTGCGTATAAGTGCGTATAAGTGCATGTAAGTACGTGTTAGTATGTGTAAGTGCATACACGTGCGTGCAAGCATGTGTAAGTGCGTAGAAGTACGTGTAAGTGCGTGTAAGTACATGTAAGTACGTGGAACACTGTGTAAGCAGGTGTAAGTGCGTGTAAGTGTGTGGAAGTGTGTGCAAGTACACGTAAGTGCATGAAAGTGCGTGTAAGTACGTGTAAGTACACGTAAGTGCGTGTATGTGTGTGTAAGTGCATGAAAGTGGATGTAAGTACGTGTAAGTTCATGTAAGTGTGTGTGTAAGTGCGTGTAAGTACGTGTAAGTACGTGGAAGTGTGTGTTAATGTGTGTAAGTACGTGTAAGTGCGGATAAATGCATGGAAGTACTTATAAGTGGGTGTAAGTGCGTGTAAGTGCGTGTAATTGTGTAAATGTGTGTGTAAGTGCGTGTAAGTGCGTGTAAGTATGTATCAGTGCGTGTAAGTGCGTGTAAGTGCGTGTAAGTGCATGTAAGTGTGTGTAAGTGCGTGTAATTGCGTGTAAGTGTTTGTAAGTACGTGTAAGTACGTGTAAGTGTGTGTAAGTGCGTGTAAGTTTGTGTACGTGTATGTAAGTGCGTATAAGTACAATTAACTATGTGTAAGTGCGTGTAAGTATGTGTAAGTACGTATAAGTGGGTGTAAGTGTGTGCAAGTGCGTGTAAGTACGTGTAAGTGCGTGTAAGTGTGTCTAAGTATGTGTTAGTGTGTGTAAGTGCGTGTAAGTGCATGTAAGTGTGTGTAAGTGTGCGTAAGTGCGTGTAAGTGCGTGTGAGTGCGTGTAAGTAAGTGCTTGTAGGTACGTGTAATTGCGTATAATTGTGTATACATGCTTGTAAGTGCGTGTAAGTGCGTATAAGTGTGTGTAAGTGTGTGTAAGTGTGTGTAAGTAAGTGTAAGTGTGTGCAAGTGCTTGTTAGTGCGTGTAAGTGTGTGTAAGTGCGTGTAAGTGCGTGAAGTACGTTAAAGTACGTGTAAGTACATGTAAGTACGTGTAAGTGCGTGAAAGTGTGTGCAAGTGTGTGTAGGTGCGTGTAAGTGCGTATAAGTGCGCGTAAGTGTGTGTAAGTGCGTGTAAGTGCATGTAAGTACGAGTAAGTGCATGTTAGTGCGTATAAGTGTGTATACGCTCGTATATGTGTGTGTAAATGCGTGTAAGTGCATATAAGTGCGTGTAAGTACGTGTAAGTGTGTGTAACTATGTGTAAGTATGTGTAAGTACGTGTAAGTGCATGTAAGTACGTGTAAGTGCGTGTAAGTACGTGTAAGTGCGTGTAAGTGCGGATAAGTACATGTAAGTACATGTAAGTGCGTGTAACTGCGTGTAACTGCGTGTAACTGCGTGATAGTACGTGTAAGTGCGTATAAGTGCGTGTATCTGCATGTTACTACGTGCAAGTACGTGTAATTGTGTGTAAGTACGTGTAAGTGTGTGTAAGTGCGTGTAAGTGTATGTAAGTGCATGTAAGTGCGTGCAAGTGTGTGCAAGTGAGTGCAAGTGCATGTAAGTACATGAAATTTCACCTAACTGCATACAAGTGTGTGTAAGTGTATGTAAGTGCGTGTAAGTGCGTGTAAGTGCGTGTAAGTGCGTGTAAGTGCTTGTAAGTACGTGTAAGTGTGTGTAAGTGCGTGTCAGTGTGTGTAACTGTGTGTAGCTGTGTGTAACTGTGTGTAAGTGTGTGCAAGCATGTGTAACTGCGTGTAAGTGTGTATAAGTGTGTGTAAGTAAGTGTAAGTACGTGTATGTGCGTGTAAGTGGATGTAAGTACGTGTAAGTGCATGTAAGTATTTGTAAGTGTGTGTAAGTACGTGCAAGTGCGTGTAAGTGCGTGTAAGTTTGTGTAAGTACGTGTAAGTATCTGTAAGTGCAATTAACTACGTGTAAGTGCATGTAAGTGCGTGTAAGTGTGTGTAAGAGTGTGTAAGTGCGTGTAAGTGTATGCAAGTACGTGTAAGTGCGTGTAAGTGCGTCTAAGTACGTGTAAGTGCATATAAGTGCGTGTAAGTACGTGTAAGTGCATGTAGGTGCGTATAAGTGTGTGTAAGTACATGTGAGTGAGTGTCAGTACGTGTAAGTGTTTATAAGTACATGTACGTGTGTGTAAGTAAATGTAAGTGCGTGTAAGTGCGTGTAATTGTGTGCAAATACATGTAAGTATGTGTAAGTGTGTGTAAGTGCGTTTAAATGCGTGTAAGCGCGTGTAGGTGAGTGTAAGTGCGTTTAAGTGCATGTAAGTACGTGTAAGTATGTGTAAGTGCGTGTAAGTGCGTGTTAGTGTGTGTAAGTGCATGTAAGTGCGTTTAAGTGTGTGTAAGTGCGTGTAAGTGCGTGTAAGTGTGTGTGTGTGTGTGTGTGTGTGTGTGTTTGTTTTAGTGCGCGTAACTGAGTGTAAGTGGGTGTAAGTGCATGTTAGTTCTTGTAAGTACATGTAAGTGCTTGTAAGTGCGTGTAAGTGTGTGTTATAGTGCGTATAAGTGCGTATAAGTGCATGTAAGTACATGTAATTGTGTGCAAGTACATGCAAGTACGTGTAAGTACGTGGAAGTGCGTGTAAGTATTTGTAAGTGGGTGTAAGTACGTGTAAGTCCGTGTAAGTACGTATAAGTGTTAATAAGTGCATGTAAGTGCATCTAAGTGCATGCAAGTGCGTGTAAGTGTGTGTAAGTGTGTGTAAGTGTGTGTAAGTACGTGTAAGTGCGTGTAGGTACGTGTATGTGCGTGTAAGTACAGGTAAGTGTGTCTAACTGCATGTAAGTATGTGTAAGTGCGTGTAAGTGTGTGTAAGTGCGTGTAAGTGCATGTAAGTGTGTGTGTGTTTGTTTTAGTGCGTGTAACTGTGTGTAAGTGGTTGAAAGTGCATGTAAGTTCTTGTAAGTGTGTGTAAGTGCATGTATGTACGTTTAGGTGCGTGTAAGTGCACATAAGTGCGTATAAGTGCATGTAAGTGTGTGTAAGTGCGTGTAAGTGCATGTAAGTACGTGCAAGTGCGTGTAAGTGTGTAGAAGTGCGTGTAAGTGCATGTAAGTGCGTGTAAGTGCGTGGAACAATGTGTAAGTATGTGTAAGTACGTGTAAGTGCGTGTAAGTGTGTGTAAGTACGTGTAAGTACACATAAGTACATGTATGTGTGTGTAAGTACGTGTAACTACGTGTCAGTACGTGTAATTAAGTGTAAGTGCATATAAATGCGTGTAAGTGCGTGTAAGTGCATGTAAGTTCATGTAAGTGCGTGTAAGTGCGTGTAACTGCGTGTAAGTATGTGTAAGTGTGTGTAAGTGCGTGTAAATACGTGTAAGTACATGTAAGTGCGTGTAAGTACATGTAAGTGCGTGTAAGTGTGTGTAAGTGCATGTAAGTGTTTGTAAGTGTGTGTAAGTACGTGTAAGTGTGTGTAATTGTGTGTAAGTATGTATAAGTGCGTATAAGTGCAATTAACTTCGTGTAAGTGTGTACAAGCATGTCTAAGTGCGTGTAAGTGTGAGTCAGTGCGTGTAAGTGCATGTGGGTACGTGTAGGTGCGTGTAACTGCGTGCAAGTGCGTGTAAGTGTGTGTAAGTACGTGTAAGTGCATGTGAGTGTGTGTAAGTGTGTGCAAGTGCGTGTAAGTACGTATAAGTGTGTGTAAGTGCGTGTAAGTGTGTGTAAGTACGTGAAAGTTCGTGTACGTGTATGTAAGTGCGTGTAAGTGCGTGCAAGTGCCTGTAAGTACATGTAATCACGTGTATGTGCGTGTAAGTACGTGTAAGTGCGTGTTAGTCCGTGTAAGTGCGTGTAAGTGCGTGTAAGTGCGTGTAAGTG
>SZWC01000658.1:25105-35720 GCA_023375785.1 Penium margaritaceum | reverse complement strand
AGTGCGTGTAAGTGCGTGTAAGTGTGTGTAAGTATGTGTAAGTGTGTGTAAGCATGTGTAAGTGTGTGTAACTGCGTGTAAGTGCGTCTAAGTGCATGTAAGTGCGTGTAAGTGTATGTAAGTGGGTGTAAGTGTGTGTAAGTACGTATAAGTGTGTGTAAGTGCATGTAAGTACGTGTAAGTGCGTGTAAGTACGTGTAAGTGCATGTATGTGCGTGTGAGTGCGTGTAAGTGCATGTAAGTGCGTTAAGTGCATGTAAGTGTGTGTAAGTGTGTGTAAGTGCGTACAAGTGCGTGTAAGTGTGTGTAACTACATGTAAGTGTGTGTAAGTGCCGGTAAGTATGTGTAAATGCATGTCAGTGCATGTAAGTACGTGTAAGTATGTGTAAGTTCCTGTAAGTGCGTGTAAGTGCGTGTAACTGGGTCTAAGTGCGTGTAAGTGCGTGTAAGTGCGTGTAAGTGTGTGGATGTGCGTATAAGTGCGTGTAAGTATGTGTAAGTGCGTGTAACTGCGTGTAAGTGTGCGTAACTGTGTGTAAGTGTGTATAAGTGCGTATAAGTGCGTGTAAGTGCATGTAAGTACGTATAAGTACGTGTAAGTGCGTGTAAGCATGTGTGAGTGCGTGTAATTGCGTGTAAGTGTTTGTAAGTGTGTGTAAGTACGTATAAGTGCGTGTAAGTACGTGTAAGTTCTTGTATGTGCGTGCAGGTGGGTGTAAGTGTGTGTAACTGCATGTAAGTGCGTGTAACTGCGTGTAAGTATGTGTAAGTGCATGTAAGTGCGTGTAAGTACGTGTAAGTACGTGTAAGTGCGTGTAAGTACATATAAGTGCGTGTAAGTGCATGTAAGTGCATGAATGCGTTTGTAAGTGTGTGTAAGTAGGTGTAAGTGTGTATAAGTGTGTGTAATTTTGTGTATGTATAAGTGTGTATAAGTGCAATTAACTTCGTGTAAGTGTGTACAAGCATGTTTAAGTGCGTGTAAGTATGTGTAAGTGCGTGTAAGTGCATGTGGGTACGTGTAAGTGCGTGTAACTGCGTGTAAGTGCGTGTAAGTGTGTGTAAGTGCGTGTTAGTGCATGTGAGTGTGTGTAAGTGTGTGCAAGTACGGGTAAGTACGTATAAGTGTGTGTAAGTGCATGTAAGTACGTGTAAGTGCGTGTAAGTATGTGTAAGTGCATGTAAGTGCATGTGGGTACGTGTAAGTGCGTGTAACTGCGTGTAAGTGCGTGTAAGTGTGTGTAAGTGTGTGTAAGTATGTGTAAGTACGTGTAAGTATGTGTAAGTGTGTGTAACTGCGTGTAAGTGCGTCTAAGTGCATGTAAGTGCGTGTAAGTGTATGTAAGTGCGTGTAAGTGTGTGTAAGTACGTATAAGTGTGTGTAAGTGCATGTAAGTACGTGTAAGTGCGTGTAAGTATGTGTAAGTGCATGTAAGTGTGTGTGAGTGCGTGTAAGTGCATGTAAATGCGTGTAAGTGCGTGTAAGTGTGTGTAAGTGTGTGTAAGTGCGTGTAAGTGCGTGTAAGTATGTGTAACTACGTGTAAGTGCGTGTAAGTGCCAGTAAGTGTGTGGAAATGCATGTCAGTGCATGTAAGTACGTGTAAGTATGTGTAAGTTCCTGTAAGTGCGTGTAAGTGCGTGTAACTGCGTATAAGTGCGTGAAAGTGCGTGTAAGTGCGTGTACGTGCGTATAAGTGCGTGTAAGTATGTGTAAGTGCGTGTAACTGCGTGTAAGTGTGCGTAACTGGGTGTAAGTGTGTATAAGTGTGTGTAAGTGCGTGTAAGTGCATGTAAGTACGTATAAGTACGTGTAAGTGCGTGTACGGATGTGAAAGTGCGTGTAATTGCGTGTAAGTGTTTGTAAGTGTGTGTGTATGTATGTGTAAGTGTGTGTAAGTGCCTGTAAGTTCCTATAAGTATGTGTAAGTGCGTGTAAGTATAATGAACTGTGTGTAAGTGTGTGTAAGTACGTGTAAGTACGTGTAAGTGCGTGTAAGCATGTGTAAGTGCATGTAAGTGTGTGCAAGTGTGTGTAAGTGCGTGTAAGTGTGTGTAAGTACGTGTAAGTGTGTGTAAGTGTGTGTAATTGTGTGTAAGTACATGTAAGTGCGTGTAAGTGCGCGTGTGTGCATGTAAGTGTGTCTAAGTACGTGTACGTTCCTGTAAGTGCTTGTAAGTGCTTGTAATTGTGTGTAAGTGCGTATAAGTGTGTGTAAGCGCGTGTAAGTGTGTGTAAGTATGTGTAAGTGCTTGTAAGTGCGTGTAAGGGTGTATAAGTACGTATAACTACGTGTTAGTGTGTGTATGTATGTGTAAGTACGTGTTAGTATGTGTAAGTGCGTATAAGTACGTGTAAGTACGTGTAAGTGTATGTAAGTGTGTGTAAGTACGTATAAGTGCAATTAACTGCGTGTAAGTGTGTGTAAATGCGTGTAAGTGCTTGTAAGTGTGTGTAAGTGCGTGTAAGTCCATGTAAGTGTGTGTACCTGCACGTAAGTGCGTGTAAGTGTGAGTAAGTGCGTGTGAGTGTGTGTAAGTATGTAAGTGCATGCAAATGCGTGTAAGTATGTGTAAGGGCGTGTAAGTGCGTGTAAGTGCATGTAAGTGCATATAAGTGCATGTAAGTGCGTGTAAGTGCGTGTAAGTGCGTCTAAGTGCGTGTAAGTGCGTGTAAGTACGTATAAGTGCGTATAAGTGCGTGTAAGTGCATGTAAGTGCATATAAGTGCATGTAAGTGCGTATAAGTACGTGTAAGTACGTGTAAGTGTATGTAAGTGTGTGTAAGTACGTATAAGTGCAATTAACTGCGTGTAAGTGTGTGTAAATGCGTGTAAGTGCGTGTAAGTGCGTCTAAGTGCGTGTAAGTGCGTGTAAGTACGTATAAGTGCGTATAAGTGCGTGTAAGTGCATGTAAGTGCATATAAGTGCATGTAAGTGCGTATAAGTACGTGTAAGTACGTGTAAGTGTATGTAAGTGTGTGTAAGTACGTATAAGTGCAATTAACTGCGTGTAAGTGTGTGTAAATGCGTGTAAGTGCGTGTAAGTGCGTCTAAGTGCGTGTAAGTGCGTGTAAGTACGTATAAGTGCGTATAAGTGCGTGTAAGTGCATGTAAGTGCATATAAGTGCATGTAAGTGCGTATAAGTACGTGTAAGTACGTGTAAGTGTATGTAAGTGTGTGTAAGTACGTATAAGTGCAATTAACTGCGTGTAAGTGTGTGTAAATGCGTGTAAGTGCGTGTAAGTGCGTCTAAGTGCGTGTAAGTGCGTGTAAGTACGTATAAGTGCGTATAAGTGCGTGTAAGTGCATGTAAGTGCATATAAGTGCATGTAAGTGCGTATAAGTACGTGTAAGTACGTGTAAGTGTATGTAAGTGTGTGTAAGTACGTATAAGTGCAATTAACTGCGTGTAAGTGTGTGTAAATGCGTGTAAGTGCGTGTAAGTGCGTCTAAGTGCGTGTAAGTGCGTGTAAGTACGTATAAGTGCGTATAAGTGCGTGTAAGTGCATGTAAGTGCATATAAGTGCATGTAAGTGCGTATAAGTACGTGTAAGTACGTGTAAGTGTATGTAAGTGTGTGTAAGTACGTATAAGTGCAATTAACTGCGTGTAAGTGTGTGTAAATGCGTGTAAGTGCGTGTAAGTGCGTCTAAGTGCGTGTAAGTGCGTGTAAGTACGTATAAGTGCGTATAAGTGCGTGTAAGTGCATGTAAGTGCATATAAGTGCATGTAAGTGCGTATAAGTACGTGTAAGTACGTGTAAGTGTATGTAAGTGTGTGTAAGTACGTATAAGTGCAATTAACTGCGTGTAAGTGTGTGTAAATGCGTGTAAGTGCGTGTAAGTGCGTCTAAGTGCGTGTAAGTGCGTGTAAGTACGTATAAGTGCGTATAAGTGCGTGTAAGTGCATGTAAGTGCATATAAGTGCATGTAAGTGCGTATAAGTACGTGTAAGTACGTGTAAGTGTATGTAAGTGTGTGTAAGTACGTATAAGTGCAATTAACTGCGTGTAAGTGTGTGTAAATGCGTGTAAGTGCGTGTAAGTGCGTCTAAGTGCGTGTAAGTGCGTGTAAGTACGTATAAGTGCGTATAAGTGCGTGTAAGTGCATGTAAGTGCATATAAGTGCATGTAAGTGCGTATAAGTACGTGTAAGTACGTGTAAGTGTATGTAAGTGTGTGTAAGTACGTATAAGTGCAATTAACTGCGTGTAAGTGTGTGTAAATGCGTGTAAGTGCGTGTAAGTGCGTCTAAGTGCGTGTAAGTGCGTGTAAGTACGTATAAGTGCGTATAAGTGCGTGTAAGTGCATGTAAGTGCATATAAGTGCATGTAAGTGCGTATAAGTACGTGTAAGTACGTGTAAGTGTATGTAAGTGTGTGTAAGTACGTATAAGTGCAATTAACTGCGTGTAAGTGTGTGTAAATGCGTGTAAGTGCGTGTAAGTGCGTCTAAGTGCGTGTAAGTGCGTGTAAGTACGTATAAGTGCGTATAAGTGCGTGTAAGTGCATGTAAGTGCATATAAGTGCATGTAAGTGCGTATAAGTACGTGTAAGTACGTGTAAGTGTATGTAAGTGTGTGTAAGTACGTATAAGTGCAATTAACTGCGTGTAAGTGCATGTAAGTGCGTGTAAGTGCGTGTAAGTGCGTGTAAGTGTGTGTAAGTGCGAGTAAGTGTGTGCAAGTACGTATAAGTGCGTGTAAGTGCGTGTAAGCATATATAAGTGCGTATAAGTGGGTGTAAGTACGTATAAGTGTGTGTAAGTGCATGTAAGTACATGTAAGTGCGTGTAAGTACGTGTGAGTACGTGTGACTATGTGTAAGTGTGTGTAAGTGCGTGTAAGTGCGTGTAAGTGCATGTAAGTGCGTGTAAGTACGTGTAAGTATGTGTAAGTGCGTGTAATTACATGTAAGTGTTTGTAAGTACGTGTAGGTATGTGTAAGTGCGTGTAAGTGCCTGTAAGTTTGTGTAAGTGCGTATCAGTGTGTGTAAGTGTAATTAACTTTGTGTAAGTACGTGTAAGTGCGTGTAAGTGCGTACAAGTACGTGTAACTGCGTGTAAATGTGTGCAAGTGCGTGTAAGTGCGTGTAAGTACGTGTAAGTAAGTGTAAGTGTATGTAAGTGCGTGTAAGTATGTGTAAGTGCGTGTAAGTGGGTGTGAGTACACTTAAGTGCGTGTAAGTACCTATAAGTACATATAAGTACTTGTAAATGCGTGTAAGTATGTGTGAGTGCAAGTAAATGCGTGTAAGTGCGTGTAAGTGCGTGTAAGCATGTGTAAGTGCGTATAACTGCGTGTTAGTGCGTGTAAGTGTGTGTAAGTGCGTGTAAGTGGGTGTGAGTACACTTAAGTGCGTGTAAGTACCTATAAGTACATATAAGTACTTGTAAATGCGTGTAAGTATGTGTGAGTGCAAGTAAATGCGTGTAAGTGCGTGTAAGTGCGTGTAAGCATGTGTAAGTGCGTATAACTGCGTGTTAGTGCGTGTAAGTGTGTGCAAGTGTGTGTAAGTACATGTAAGTGCATGTAAGTACGTGTAAGTGCGTGTACGTTTGTGTAAGTTTGTGTAAGTGCATGTAAGTGCATGTAAGTGCGTGTAAATAGGTGTAAGAGCGTGTAAGTGCGTGTAAGTGCATGTAAGTTCTTGTAAGTACGTGTAAGTGCATGTAAGTGCGTATAAGTACGTGTAGGTGGGTGTAAGTGTGTGTGTAAGTACGTGTAAGTGTGTGCAAGTGTTTGTAAGTGCGTATAAGTACGTATACGTACGTGTAAGTGCATGTAAGTGCGTGTAAGTGTGCAAGTGCGTGAAAATACCTGTAAGTGCGTGTAACTGTGTGCAAGTACGTGTAAGTATGTGTAAGTGCTTGTAAGTGCGTGTACGCGTATGTAAGTGCGTGTAAGTGCTTGTAAGTATGTGTAAGTACGTGTTAGTGTGTGTGAGTGTGTGTAACTACGTGTAAGTGTGTGTAACTGCGTGTATGTATGTGTAAGTATGTGTGAGTGGGTATAAGTGCGTGTAAGTGCATGCAAGTGTGTGTAAGGGTGTGTAAGTGCGTGTAAGTGTGTGTAAGTACGTGTAAGTGTTTGTAAGTGTATGTAAGTATGTATAAGTGCGTGTAAGTACGTGTAAGCTTGTATATGTGCGTGTAAGGGTGTAAAAGTGTAATTAACTGCATGTGAGTGTGTGTAAGTGCATGTAAGTGTGTGTAAGTGCGTGTAAGATCATGTAAGTGGGTGCAAGTACGTGTAAGTTCGTGTAAGTATGTGTAAGTGCGTATAAGTGCGTGTAAGTACATGTAAGTACATGTAAGTGCGTGTCAGTGCGTGTAAGTGCATATAAGTGCCTGTACGTGCGTGTAAGTACGTGTAAGTGCGTGTAAGTACGTGTAAGTGTGTGTAAGTACGTAAGTTCATGTAAGTGTCTGTAAGTACGTGTAACTTTGTATAACTCCGTGTAACTGCGTATAAGTGTGTGTAAGTGCGTGTAACTACGTGTAAGTGCGTGTAAGTGCATGCAAGTACGTGTAAGTGTGTGTAAGTGCGTGTAAGTGCATGTAAGTACGTGTAAGTACGTGTAAGTACGTGTAAGTGCGTGTAAGTGCGTGTAAGTGCGTGTAAGTATGTGTAAGTGCATGTAACTGTGTGTAAGTGGATGTAAGTGCATGTAAGTTCTTGTAAGTGTGTGTAAGTGCGTGTAAGTACGTGTAAGTGTGTGTAAGTGCGTAAACGTGTGTGTAAGTACGTGTAAGTGCGTGTAAGTGTGTGTAAGTGCGTGTAGGTGCATGTAAGTTCTTGTAAGTATGTGTAAGTGCGTGTAAGTGCATGTAAGTATGTTTAAGTGTGTGTAAGTGTGTATAACTGCCAGTAAGTGTGTATAAGTGCATGTAAATGCGTACAAGTGCATGTAAGTGCGTGTAAGAATGTGTAAGTGTGTATAACTGCGTGTTAGTGCACGCAAGTGCGTGTAAGTGCGAGTAAGTACGTGTAAGTATGTGTAAGTACATATAAGTACGTGTAAGTATATGTAAGAGCGTGTAAGTGCGTGTAAGTTTGTGTAAGTGCGTGTAAGTGCACATTAGTGCGTGTAAGTGCGTGTAAGTGCGTGTAAGTGTGTGCAAGTACGTGTAAGTGCGTGTAAGCACGTGTATGCATGTACAAGTATGTGTAAGTGCGTGTAAGTGCGTGTAAGTGCGTGTAAGTGCATGTAAGTGTGTGTAAGTACGTGGAAGTGCGTGTAAGTGCGTGTACGTGTGTGTACGTGCATGTAAGTGCGTGTATGTGCGTGTAAGTGCATGTACGTGTGTGTAAGTATGTAAGTACATGTAAGTGCATGTAAGTGCGTGTAACTGCTTATACCTGCGTGTAACTGTGTGTAAACGCGTGTAAGTGTGTGTAAGTGCCTGTAAGTACGTGTAAGTACGTGTAAGTACGTGTATATGCATGTAAGTGCGTATATTTGTGTGTAACTGCATGTAAGTATGTGTAAGTGCGTGTAAGTATGTGTAGTTGCGTGTAACTATGTGTAAGTGGGTGTAAGTGCATGTAAGTTATTGTAAATGTGTGTAAGTGCGTGTAAGTACGTGTAAGTGCGTGTAAGTGCGCGTAAGTGCGTGTAAGTACATGTAAGTACGTGTAAGTGCGTGTAAGTGCATGTAAGTGCGTGTAAGTGCGTGTAAGTGCGTGTACGTGTGTGTAAGTATGTGTAAGTACGTACAAGTGTGTTCAAGTTTGTGCAAGTGCGTGTAAGTGCGTGTAAGTACGTGTAAGTGCGTGGAATACTGTGTAAGTAGGTGTAAGTGTGTGTAAGTACGTGTAAGTGTGTATTAGTACGTGTAAGTACACGTAAGTGCGTATATGTGTGTGTAAGTGCGTGTAACTGTGTGTAAGTACGTGTGATTGTATGTTAGTGCATGTAAATGCGTATAAGTGGGTGTAAGTGCGTATAAGTGTGTGTAAGTGTCTGTAAGTGCATGTAAGTACATGTTAGTGCGTGTAAGTGAGTGTAAGTATGTGTAACTATGTGTAACTTCCTGTAAGTGCGTGTAAGTGCATGTAAGTTCTTGTAAGTGCTTGTAAGTACGTACAATTGCATGTAAGTGCGTAAACGTGCGTGTAAGTGCAAGTGCGTGTAAGTGCCTGTATGTGCTTGTAAGTGCGTGTAAATGCGTGTAAGTTCTTGTACGTGCGTGTAAGTGCTTGTAAGTGCGTGTAAGTGTGTGTAAGTGTGTGTAAGTGCGTGTAAGTGTATGTAAGTACGTGTAAGTGTGTGTAAGTATGTGTAAGTGCGTATAAGTACGTGTAAGTGTATGTAAGTGCGTGTAAGTACGTGTAAGGGCAAGAAAGTGCGTGTGAGTGTGTATAAGTACGTATTCGTGTATATAAGTGCGTGTAAGTGCATGTAAGTACGTGTAAGTGCGTGTAAGTATGTGTAAGTGTGTAACTACGTGTGAGTGCGTGTAAGTGCGTGTAAGTGCGTGCAAGTGCGTGTAGGTGTGTTTAACTGCATGTAACTGTGTGTAAGTGCGTGTAAGTGTGTGTAAGTGTATATAGGTGCGTATAAGTGCGTGTGAGTGCATGTAGCTATGTGTAGTACGTGTAAGTGTGTGTAAGTATGTGTAAGTGTGTGTAAGTGCGTGTAAGTGCGTGCAAGTGCGTGTAAGTACGTGTAAGTGGGTATATGTGCGTGTAAGTGTGTGTAAGTGCGTGTAAGTGCATGTAAGTATGTGTAAGTGCATGTAAGTGCGTATAAGTGTATATAAGTACGTGTAAGTGTGTGTAAGTACGTGTAAGTGCGTGCAACTTTGTGTAACTACGTGTAAGTGCATGTAAGAGTGTGTACGTGTGTTTAAGTGCGTGTAAGTGCATGTAACTGTGTATAAGTGCGTGTAAGTGTGTGTAAGTATGTGTTAGTGTGTGTAAGTGCGGGTAAGTGCGTGTAAGTGCGTGTAAGTGCGTGTAAGTGAGTGTAAGTACGTGGAAGTATGTATAAGTGTGTGTAAGTGCGTGTATGTGTTTACAAGTGTGTCTGAGTGCATGTAAGTGTCTTTAAGTGCATGTAAGTGTGTGTAAGTGTGGTAAGTACGTGTAGGTGGGTATAAGTGCGTGTAAGTGCGTGTCCGTGAGTGTAAGTACGTGTAAGTGCGTGTAAGTGTGTGTAATTGTGTGTAAGTGTGTTGAAGTGTGTGTAAGTGCATGTAAGTGCATGTAAGTGCGCGTAACTGCATATAAGTGCGTGTAAGTACGTGTAACTACGTGTAAGTGCATGTAACTGCGTGTAAGTGTGTGTAAGTATGTGTAAGTGCTTGGAAGTGCGTGTAAGTGTGTGTGAGTGCGTGTAAGTGCATGTAACTGTGTGTAAGTGCATGGAAGTGTTTGTAAGTGCGTGTAAGTACGTGTAAGTGCACGTAAGTGCGTGTAAGTTCATGTAAGTACGTGTAAGTACGTGTTAGTACAATTAACTGCATGTAAGTGCGTATAAGTGCGTGTAAGTGCGTGTAAGTACGTATAAGTGTGTATAAGTGTGTGCAAGTCAGTGTAAGTATGTGTAAGTGTGTGTAAGTGTGTGTAAGTGCGTGTAAGTACGTGTAAGTGCGTGCAAGTGCGTGTAAGTGCGTATAAGTGCGTGTAAGTGCGTATAAGTACGTGTAAGTACGTGTTAGTGCGTGTAAGTGCATGTAAGTGCATGTAAGTATTTGTAAGTGCGTGTAAGTACGTTAAAGGGCGTATAAGTGCGTGTAGTTTGTGTAAGTGTGTATAAGTACGTGTAAGTGCAATTAACTACATGTAAGTGCATATAAGTGCGTGTAAGTACGTGTAATTGCGTGTAAGTGCGTGTAAGTATGTGTAAGTACGTGTAAGTGCGTGTAACTGCGTGTAAGTGCGTGTAAGTACGTATACGTACGTGTAAGTGCATGTGAGTGTGTGTAAGTGTGTGCAAGTACGTATAAGTGTGTGTAAGTGTGTGTAAGTGTGTGTAAGTGCGTATAAGTGCGTGTAATTATGTATAAGTTTGTGTAAGTACGTGTAAGTGCGTGTAAGTACGTGTAAGTGCGTGTAAGTACCTGTAAGTGTGTTTAAGTCTATGTAAGTGCGTGCAAGTGTGTGTTAGTGCGTGCAAGTGTGTGTAAGTGCGTGTAAGTGGGTGTAAGTGCGTATAAGTGCGTGTAAGTGGGTGTAAGTGCGTGTAAGTGCATGTAAGTGTATGTAAGTGTGTGTAAGTGCGTGTAAGTGCGTAAACATGCGTGTAAGTGCGTATAAGTATGTGTATGTGCGTGTAAGTGTAAGTATGTGTATGTGCGTATAAGTGCGTGTAAGTGTGTGTAAGTACGTGTAAGTGTGTAAAAGTGCATGTAAGTGCATGTAAGTGTTTGTAAGTGCGTGTAAGTACGTGTAAGTGCATGTAAGTGCATGTAAGTTGATGTAAGTGCTTGTAAGTGCGTGTAACTGCAATTAACTACGTGTAAGTGCGTATAATTGCATGTAAGTGTGTGTAATTGCGTGCAAGTGCGTGTATGTATGTGTAAGTATGTGTAAGTGCGTGTAACTGCGTGTAAGTGCGTATAAGTGCGTGTAAGTGCGTGTAAGTGCATGTGAGTGTGTGTAAGTGTGT
>SZWC01000658.1:4298-21656 GCA_023375785.1 Penium margaritaceum | reverse complement strand
TGCGTGTAAGTACGCATACGTACGTGTAGGTAGGTATAAGTGGGTGTAAGTGCGTGTAAGTGCGTGTCAGTGTGTGTAAGTATGTGTAAGTGCGTGTAAGTGTGGCTAAGTGTATTTAAGTGTGTGTAAGTGCATGTAAGTGCGCGTAACTGAATGTAAGTGCGTGTAATTGCGTGTAAGTGCATATAAGTGCGTGTTACTACGTCTAAGTGCGTGTAACTGCGTGTAAGTGTGTGTAAGTGCACGTAAGTGCGTGTAAGTGCGTGTAAGTGTGCATAAGTACATGTAACTCTGTATAAGTGTGTGTAACTGTGTGTAAGTGTGTGTAGGTGCATGTAAGTGCGTGTAAGTGCATGTAAGTGCGTGTAAGTGTGTGTAAGTGCGTGTAAGTACGTGTAAGTGTATGTAAGTACGTGTAATTGCGTGTAAGTGTTTGTAAGTGCGTGTAAGTACGCGTAAGTACGTGTAAGTGTGTGTAAGTTTGTGTAAGTGCATGTAAGTGTGTGTAAGTGCAATTAACTGCATGTAAATGCGTATAAGTACGTGTAAGTGCGTGTAAGTGTGTGTAAGTACGTGTAAGTGTGTGTAAGTATGTGTAAGTGTGTAACTATGTGTAAGTGCGTGTAAGTGCCTGTAAGTGCGTGTAAGTGTGTGTAAGTGCATTTAAGTACGTGTTAGGGGGTATAAGTGTGTTTGTAAGTGCGTATAAGTATCTGTTAGTGCGTGTAAGTGTGTGTAACTGCGTGTAACTGCGTGTAAGTACGTGTACGTGCGTGTAAGTGTATGTAAGTGCGTATAAGTGCGTGTTAGTGCGTGTAAGTGTGTGTAAGTGTGTATAAGTGTGTGTAAGTGCATGTAAGTGTGTGTAAGTGCATGTAAGTGTGTGTAGGTGTGTGTAAGTACATGTAAGTGGGTATAAGTGTGCGTAAGTGCGTGTAAGTGCATGTAAGTGCGTATACGTGTGTGTAAGTGCGTGTAAGTATGTGTAAGTGTATGTAAGTACGTGTAAGTGCGTATAAGTGCGTGTAAGTGCATGTAAGTGCGTGTAAGTGCATGGAAGTACGAGTAAGTGCGTGTAAGTGCGTGTAAGTGCGTATTCGTGCATACATGTGCGTGTAAGTACGTGTCAGTGCGTGTAAGTGCGTGTAAGTACGTGTAAGTGTGTGTAACTACGTGTAAGTACGTGTAAGAACGTGTAAGTGTGTGTAAGTGTGTGTAAGTGCGTGTAAGTGCGTGTAAGTGCGTGTAAGTACGTATAAGTATGTGTAAGTATGTGTAAGTACATGTAAGTGTGTGTAAGTATGTATAAGCGCATATAAGTGCATGCAAGTGCATGTAAGTGTGTGTAAGTGCACGTAAGTGCGTGTAAGTGCGTGTAAGTACGTGTAAGTGGGTTTAAATGCGCGTAAGTGCGTGTAAGTGCATGTAAGTGCGTGTAAGTGTGTGCAAGTCCATGTTAGTGCGTGTAAGTATGTATAAGTGCGTGTAAGTACATGTTAGTTTTGTAGGTACATGTAAGTACGTGTAAGTGCGTGTAAGTACGTGTAGGTGGGTATAAATGTGTGTAAGTGCGTATAAGTGCGTGTCAGTGTGTGTAAGTACGTGTAAGTGCGTGTAAGTGTGTGTAAGTGCGTGTAAGTGCGTGTAAGTGCGTGTAAGTACGTGTCAGTGCGTGTAAGTGCGTGTAAGTACGTGTCAGTGCGTGTAAGTGCGTGTAAGTACGTGTCAGTGCGTGTAAGTGCGTGTAAGTACGTGTCAGTGCGTGTAAGTGCGTGTAAGTACGTGTCAGTGCGTGTAAGTGCGTGTAAGTACGTGTAAGTGGGTGTAAATGCGCGTAAGTGCGTGTAAGTGCGTGTAAGTGCGTGTAAGTGTGTGCAAGTCCATGTTAGTGCGTGTAAGTATGTATAAGTGCGTGTAAGTACATGTTAGTTTTGTAGGTACATGTAAGTACGTGTAAGTGCGTGTAAGTACGTGTAGGTGGGTATAAATGTGTGTAAGTGCGTATAAGTGCGTGTCAGTGTGTGTAAGTACGTGTAAGTGCGTGTATGTCTGTGTAAGTGTGCTTAAGTGTGTGTAAGTGCAGGTAAGTGCGCGTAACTGAATGCAAGTGCGTGTAATTGCGTGTAAGTGCGTATAAGTGCGTGTAACTAGGTCTCAGTGCCTGTAACTGCGTGAAAGTGTGTGGAAGTGTGTGTAAGTGCGTGTAAGTGCATGTAAGTACGTGTTAGTGCGTGTAAGTGCGTATAAGTGCGTGTAAGTGCATGTAAGTGTTTGTAAGTGCATGTAAGTACGTGTAAGTACGCGTAAGTGCGTGTAAATTTGTGTAAGTGCGTGTAAGTGTGTGGAAGTGCAACTAACTGCATGTAAGTGCGTGTAAGTGCGTGTAAGTGCGTGTAAGTGCGTATAAGTGCGTGTAAGTGTGTGCAAGTGAATATAAATACGTGCAAGTACGTGTAAGTACGTGTAAGTGCGTGTAAGTACGTGTAAGTGAGTATAAGTGTGTGTAAGTGCGTGTAAGTACGTGTAAGTGTGTGTAAGTACGTGTAAGTGCGTGTAAGTGCATGTAAGTGTTTGTAAGTGTGTGTTATTACGTATAAGTGTGAATAAGTGCGTATACGTTTGTGTAAGTGCATGTGAGTGCGTGTAAGTGCAATTACCTATGTGTAAGTGCATATAAGTGTGTGTAAGTGCGTGTAACTGCGTGTAAACATGTATAAGTACGTGTAACTGTGTGTAAGTGCGTGTAACTGCGTGTAAACATGTATAAGTACGTGTAACTGTGTGTAAGTGCGTATAGGTGCATGTGAGTGCGTGTAAGTGCATGTGAGTGTGTGTAAGTGCGTGTAAGTGTGTGTAAGTATGTGCAAGTACGTGTAAGTGTGTATAAGTGCGTGTAAGTGCGTATATGTGTGTGTAAGTGCGTGTAAGTATGTGTAAGTATGTATAAGTGCGTGTAACTGTGTATAAGTGTGTGTAAGTGCGCGTAAGTGCGTGTAAGTGCATGTGAGTGTGTGTAAGTGTGTGCAAGTGCGTGTAAGTACGTGTAAGTTTGTGTAAGTGCGTGTAAGTGCATGTAAGTGCTTGTAAGTGCGTGTAAGTGTGTGTAAGTGTGTGTAAGTGCATGTAAGTGCGTGTAAGTATGTGTAAGTGTGAGTAAGTGCGTGTAAGTGTGTATACGTGTGTGTATGTGCATGTAAGTGTGTGTCAGTGCATGTAAGTGTGTGTAAGTGCGTGTAAGTACGTGTAAGTGGGTGTAAGTGCGTGCAAGTGCGTGTAAGTGCGTATAAGTGCGTGTAAGTACGTGTGAGTGCGTGTAAGTGCATGTAAGTGCGTGTAGGTGCGTGTAAGTATGCGTATGTGCGTGTAAGTGCACGTAAGTACGTGTAAGTGCGTGTAAGTGCATGTAAGTGCTTGTAAGTGCGTGTAAGTGTGTGTAAGTGTGTGTAAGTGCATGTAAGTGCGTGTAAGTATGTGTAAGTGTGAGTAAGTGCGTGTAAGTGTGTATACGTGTGTGTATGTGCATGTAAGTGTGTGTCAGTGCATGTAAGTGTGTGTAAGTGCGTGTAAGTACGTGTAAGTGGGTGTAAGTGCGTGCAAGTGCGTGTAAGTGCGTATAAGTGCGTGTAAGTACGTGTGAGTGCGTGTAAGTGCATGTAAGTGCATGTAAGTGCGTGTAAGTACGTGTAAGTGTGTATAAGTACGTGTAAGTACGTATAAATGCGTGTAAGTGCGTGTAAGCGCATGTAAGTGCATGTAAGTGTGAATAAGTGCATGTAAGTGTGTGTAAGTAAGTATTCGTGCATATAAGTGCGTGTAAGTACGTGTAAGTGTGTGTAAGTGCGTGTAAGTACGTGTAAGTGTGTGTAACTGCGTGTAAGTGTGTGTAAGTGTGTGTAAGTGTGTGTAAGTGTGTGTAAGTGTGTGTACGTGTGTGTAAGTGTGTGTAAGTGCGTGTAAGTGCGTATAAGTATGTGTAAGTGCGTGTAAGTTTGTGGAACTGCGTGTAACTGTATGTAAGTGCGTGTAAGTGTGTGTAGGTGTGTATAAGTGCGTGTAAGTGCATGTAACTACGTGTAAGTGCGTGTAAGCATGTGTAAGTATGTGTTAGTGCGTGTAAGTGTGTGTAAGTACGTATAAGTACGTGTAAGTACGTGTAAGTGTGTGTAAGTATGTGTAAGTGCATATAATTGCATGTAAGTGGGTGTAAGTACATGTAAGTGGGTCTGTGCGTGCAAGTGCGTGTAAGTGCGTGTAAGTGCGTATAAGTACGTGTAAGTTCATGTAAGTGTTTGTAAGTGCGTGTAAGTATGTGTAAGTGCACGTAAGTGCGTGTAAGTGCATGTAAGTGTGTGTAAGTGTAATTAACTGCATGTAAGTGCATGTAAGTGCGTGTAAGTGCGTGTAAGTCTGTATTTGTGCGTGTAAGTGTGTGCAAGTGAGTGTAAGTACGTGTGAGTGTAATTAACTACGNCGTGTAAGTACGTGTAAGTGTGTGTAAGTATGTGTAAGTGCATATAAGTGCGTGTAAGTGCATGTAATTGCATGTAAGTGGGTGTAAGTACATGTAAGTGGGTCTGTGCGTGCAAGTGCGTGTAAGTGCGTGTAAGTGCGTATAAGTACGTGTAAGTTCATGTAAGTGTTTGTAAGTGCGTGTAAGTATGTGTAAGTGCACGTAAGTGCGTGTAAGTGCATGTAAGTGTGTGTAAGTGTAATTAACTGCATGTAAGTGCATGTAAGTGCGTGTAAGTGCGTGTAAGTCTGTATTTGTGCGTGTAAGTGTGTGCAAGTGAGTGTAAGTACGTGTGAGTGTAATTAACTACGTGTAAGTGCATATAAGTGCGTGTAAGTGCGTATAAGTGCGTGTAAGTGCGTGTAAGCATGTGTAAGTGCGTGTAACTGCGTGTAACTGCATCTAAGTGCGTGTAAGTGCTTGTAAGTGCATGTGAGTGCGTGTAATTGTGTGCATGTGTGTGTAAGTGCGTGTAAGTGTGTGTAAGTAAGTGTAAGTTTGTGTAAGTACGTGTAAGTTTGTATAAGTGTGTGTAAGTGCATGTAAGTACGTGTAAGTGCGTGTAAGTATGTGTAAGTGCGTGTAAGTGTGTGTAAGTAAGTGTAAGTGTGTGCAAGTGCGTGTAAGTGCGTGTAAGTACGTGTAAGTGCATGTAAGTGTGTGTAAGTGTGTGTAAGTGTGTGTAAGTGCGTATAAGTGCGTGTAAGTGCATGTAAGTATATGTAAGTATGTGTAAGTGCGTGTAACTGCGTGTAAGTGCATGTAAGTGTGTGTAAGTACATGTAAGTGCATGTGAGTGTCTGTAAGTGTGTGTAAGTGCGTGTAAGTGTGTGTAAGAGCATCTAAGTCCGTGTAAGTGCATGTAGGTGCGTGTAAGTACGGGTAAGTGCGTGTAAGTGCGTATATGTATGGGTAAGTGCCGGTAAGTACGTGTATTTGCGTGTAAGTACGTGTAAGTGCCTATAAGTGCGTGTAAGTACGTGTAAGTGTGTGTAAGTACGCGTAAGTGCAAGTAAGTGCGTGTAAGTGCATGTAAGTGCGTGTAAGTACGTGTAAGTGTGTGTCAGTACGTATAAGTGTGTATAAGTACATGTAAGTGTATGTACATGCGGGTAAGAGCGTGTAAGTGCGTGTAAGTGCGTATAAGTATGTGTAAGTGCCTGTAAGTGCGTGTAAGTGCGTATAAGTATGTGTAAGTGCGTGTAAGTGCGTGTAAGTACGTGTATGTATTTGTAAGTGTGTGTAAGTGCGTGTAAGAGTGTGTAAGTGTGGGTAAGTGTGTGTAAGTACGTTTAAGTGTGTGTACGTGCAGGTTAGTGTGTGTAAGTGCGTGTGAGTGCATGTGAGTGCGTGTGAGTGTGTGTGAGTACGTGTAAGTGAGTATAAGTGAGTGTAAGTGCGTGTAAGTGCATGAAAGTGAATGCAAAAGTGTGTAAGTGCGTTTAAGTGTGTGTAAGTGCGTGTAAGTGTGCGTAAGTGTATGTAATTGTGTGTAAGTATGGATAAGTACGTGTAAGTGCATGTAAGCGCGTGGAAGTGCGTGTATGTGGGTGTAAGTGTGTGTAAGTGCGTGTAAGTGCGTGTATGTGGGTGTAAGTGTGTGTAAGTGCGTGTAAGTGCGTGTCAGTGCATGTTTGTGCGTGTAAGTGTGTGTAACTACGTGTAGGTGCGTATAAGTGCGTGTTAGTACATGTAACTGCGTGTAAGTTCGTGTAAGTGAGTGTAAGTATGTGTTAGTGTGTGTAAGTACGTGTAAGTGCGTGTAAGTGCGTGTGAGTATGTGTAAGTGCGTGTAAGAACGTGTAATTAGGTGTGTGTGTGTGTAAGTATGTGTAAGTGCATATCAGTACGTGTAAGTGCATGTAAGTGTGTGCAAGTGCATGTAAGTGCGTGTAAGTGCATGTAAGTATGTCTAAGTGGGTCTAAGTGCGTGTAAGTGGGTGTAAGTACGTATAAGTGCGTGTAAGTACGTGTAAGTGTGTGTAAGTACGTGTAAGTGCGTGTAAGTGTGTGTAAGTATGTATAAGTGCGTGTAAGTGCATGTAAGTGTGTGTAAGTACATGTAAGTACGTGTAAGTGCGTGTAAGTATGTGTAGGTGGATATAAGTACGTGTAAGTGCATGTAAGTGTGTGTCGGTGTGTGTAAGTACGTGTGAGTGTTTGTATGTGTGTGTAAGTGTGTTTACGTGTGTGTATGTGCATGTTAGTGCATGTAAGTATGCGTAACTACATGTAAGTGCGTCTAAGTGCGTATAAGTGCATGTATGTGCGTGTAACTACATGTAAGTGTGTGTAACTATGTCTTAGTGTATGCAAGTGTGTGTAAGTGCATGTAAGTACGTGGAAGTCCGTGTAAGTGCGTGTAAGTGCGTGTAAGTGCGTGGAAGTGCGTGTCAGTGCATGTAAGTGCATGTAAGTGTTTGTATGTGCGTGTAAGTACATGTAAGTGTGTGTAAGTGCATGTAAGTTCGTGTTAGTGCGTATAAGTGCGTGTAAGTGCAATTAAGTATGTGTAAGTGTGTATATGTGCGTGTAAGTGCGTTTTAGTGCGTGTAAATGCGTGTAAGTACATGTAAGTACGTGTGAGTACGTGTAAGTGCATGTAAGTATGTGTTAGTGTGTGTAAGTGTGTCTAAGTGCGTGTAAGTGGGTGTAAGTACGAGTAAGTGCGTATAAGTGCGTGTAAGTACGTGTAAGTGCATGTAAGTGCGTGTAAGTACGTGTAAGTGCGTGTAAGTGTGTATAAGTGCGAGTAAGTACGTGTAAGTGCATGTAAGTGCGTGTAAGTGCATGTAAGTATTTGTAATTGCCTGTAAGTATGTGTAAGTGCGTGTAAGTGCGTGTATGTTCGTATAAGGGCGTGTAAGTGCGTGTAAGCGCAAGTAACTATATGTAAGTGGGTGTAAGTGCATGTAAGTGCGTGTAAGTACGTGTAAGTGTGTGTTATTATGTGTAAGTATGTGTAAGTGCATGTAACTGCGTGTAAGTGTGTATAAGTGCGTGTAAGTACATATAAGTGTATGTGAGTGTGTATGAGTATGTGCAAGTGCGTGTAAGTGCGTGTAAGTGTGTGCAAGTGCCTGTAAGTACGTGTAAGTACGTGTAAGTGCGTATAGGTGTGTGTAAGTGCGTGTAAGTGCGTGTTAGTGTGTGTAAGTGCGTGTAAGTGCGTGTAAGTGGGTGTAAGTGCATGTAAGTGCAGGTAGGTACGTGTAAGTGCATGTAAGTATGTATAAGTACGTGTAAGTACGTGTAAGTATGTGTAAATGCGTGTTAGTGTATGTAAGTATGTGTAAGTGTGTGTAATTGCCTATAAGTGTATGTAAGTGCGTGTAAGTGCATGTATGTGCATGTAAGTTTGTGTAAGTGCGTGTAAACGTGTATAAGTACGTGTAAGTGCGTGTAAGCATGTGTAAGTACGTGTAACTGTGTGTAAGTGCGTGTAAGTATGTCTAAGTATGTGTAAGTGTATGTAAGTGCGTATAAGTGCGTGTTAATGCATGTAAGTGCGTGTAAGTACATGTAAGTGTGTGTAAGTGTGTGTAACTGTGTGTAAGTACGTGTAAGTGTGTATAGGTGTGTGTAAGTTCGTGTAAGTGCATGTAAGTGCATGTAAGTGCATGTAAGTGCGTGTAAGTGCGTGTAAGTGCGTGTAAGTGTGTGTAAGTGCCTGTAAGTGCGTGTAAGTGTGTGTAACTGCGTGTAAGTGCGTGTAAGTGCGTGTAAGTGCGTATAAGTGTGTGTAAGTGCGTGTAAGTACATGTAAGTGCGTGTAAGTGTACGTAAGTACGTATAACTATGTGTAAGTGTGTGTAACTGTGTTTAAGTGTGTGTAAGTGCATGTAAGTGCGTGTAAGTGCATTTAAGTGTGTGTAAGTGTGTGTAAGTGTGTTTAAGTGCGTGTAAGTGTGTGTAAGTACGTGTAATTGTGTGTAAATGTCTGTAAGTGCGTGTAAGTGCGTGTAAGTTTGTGTAAGTGCGTGTAAGTTTGTGTAAGTGTGTGTAAGTACGTGTAATTGCATATAAGTATGTGTAAGTGTGTGTAAGTGCGTGTTAGTACGTGTAAGTGCGTGTAAGTGTGCGCAAGTGCGTGTAAGTGCGTTTAAGTGTATGTAAGTGCGTATTCTTGCTTATAAAAGCGTGTAAGTGCATGTAAGTACGTGTAAGTTTGTGTAAGTATGTGTAAGTTTGTAACTACGTGTTAGTGCGTGTAACTACGTGTAAGTGTGTAACTTCGTGTAAGTGTGTAACTACGTGTAAGTCTGTGTAAGTGCGTGTAAGTGCGTGTGAGTGTGTGTAAGTGCATTTAAGTGCGTGTTAGTGGGTATCAGTGTGTGTAAGTGCGTGTACGTATGTGTAAGTGCGTATAAGTGTGTGTAACTGTGTGTAACTGTGTGTAAGTATGTGTACCTGCGTGTAAGTTTGTGTAAGTGTGTATAATTGCGTGTAAATGCATATAACTGCATGTAAGTACGTGTAAGTGTGTGTAAGTACGTGTAAGTGTGTGTAAGTATGTGTAAGTGCGTGTAAGTACGTGTAAGTACGTGTAAGTGTGTGTAAGTGCATGTAAATAAGTGTAAGTGTGTGTGTAAGTGCGTGTAAGTATGTATAAGTGCGTGTAAGAGCATGTAAGTGTGTGTAAGTGCATGTAAGTGTATGTAAGTGTGTGTAAGTACGTATAAGTTTGTATAAGTGCGTGTAAGTGCGTGTAAGTACATGTAAGTGCATATAAGTGCGTGTAAGTGTGTGTAAGTGTGTGTAAGTGCGTGTAAGTATATATAAGTGTGTGTAAGTGCATGTAAGTATGTGTAAGTGCATGTAAGTGCGTGTAAGTGTGTGTAAGTACGTGTAAGTGGGTATAAGTGCGTGTAAGTGCATGTAAGTGCATGTAAGTGCGTTTACGTGCGTGTAAGTACGTGTGAGTGCGTGTAAGTGCGTGTAAGTGCGTGTAAGTGCGTGTAAGTACGTGTAAGTATGTGTAAGTGCGTGTAAGTACGTATAAGTGCGTGTAAGTGCGTGTAAGTGCGTGTAAGTGCTTGTAAGTACGTGTAAGTATGTGTAAGTGCGTGTAAGTGTGTGTAAGTGCGTGTAAGTACGTGTAAGTGCATGTAAGTACATGCAAGTTTGTATAAGTGCATGTAAGTGTGTGGAAGTGCGTGTAAGTGCGTGTAAGTATGTGTAAGTGCGTGTAAGTGCGTATAAGTGCATGTAATTGCGTGTAACTGCGTGTAAGTACGTGTAAATGCGTATACGTACGTCTATGTGCATGTAATTGTGTTTAAGTGCGTGTAAGTGTGTATAAGTACGTGTAAGTGTGTGTAAGTGCGTGTAAGTGCATGTAAGTGCGAGTATGTACGTGTAAGTACGTGAAAGTGCGTATTCATACAAATACGTGCGTGTGAGTGCACGTAAGTGCGTGTAAGTGCGTGTAAGTACGTGTAAGTGTATGTAACTGCGTGTAAGTACGTGTAAGTACGTGTAAGTGTGTGTAAGTGTGTGTAAGTTTGTGTAAGTGCGTGTAAGTGCGTGTAAGTGCGTATAAGTATGCGTAAGTATGTGTAAGTAGGTGTAAGTGCGTGTAACTACGTGTAACTGCGTGTAAGTGCCCGTAAGTGTGTGTAGGTGCATGTAAGTGCATGTAAGTGTATGTTACTGCGTGTAAATACGTGTAAGCATGTGTAAGTATGTGGTAGTGTGTGTAAGTGTGTGTAAGTGCGTGTAAGTGCGTGTAGGTGCGTGGAAGTGCGTGTTAGTATGTGTAAGTACGTGTAAGTGTGTGTAAGTATGTGTAAGCGCATATAAGTACGTGTAAGTGCATGTAAGTGTGTATAAGTGCATGTAAGTGCGTGTCAGTGCGTGGAAGTATGTGTGAGTGGGTATAAGTGCGTGTAAGTGGGTGTAAGTGCATGTAAGTACGTATGAGTACATATAAGTGCGTGTAAGTGTGTGCAAGTACGTGTTTGTGCGTGTAAGTAGGTATAACTGTGTGTAAGTACATGTAAGTTTTTGTAGGTATATGCAAGTGTGTGTAAGTGCGTGTAAGTACGTGTAGATGGGCATAAGTGCGTGTAAGTGCGTATAAGTGTGTGTCAGTGTGTGTAAGTACATGTAAGTGCGTGTAAGTGTGTGTAAGTGTGCTTAAGTGTGTGTAAGTGCATGTAAGTGCGCGTAACCGAATGTAAGCACGTATAATTGCGTGTAAGTGCGTATAAGTGCGTGTAACTATGTCTAAGTGCGTGTTACTGCGTGTAAGTGTGTGTCGGTGCGTGTAAGTACGTATGAATGCGTGTAAGTACGTGTAAGTGCGTGTAAGTGTGTATAAGTGCATGTAAGTTCATGTAAGTGTTTGTAAGTGCGTGTAAGTACGTGTAAGTGCGGGTAAGTGCGTGTAAATTTGTGTAAGTGCGTGTACGTGCGTATAAGTGCAATTAACTGCATGAAAGTGCGTGTAAGTATGGATAAGTGTGTTTAAGTGCGTAGGGTGAGTGTAAGTGTATGCAAGTACGTGTAAGTACGTGTAAGTGAGTATAAGTGTGTGTAAGTGCGTTTAAGTGCGTGTAAGTGTGTGTAAGTACGTGTAAGTACGTGTAAGTGCATGTCAGTGTTTACAAGTGTGTGTAATTACGTATAAGTGTGTATAAGTGCCTGTATGTTCGTGTAAGTGCATGTAAGTGTGTGTAAGTGCAATTACCTATGTAAAAGTGCATATAAGTGTGTGTAAGTGCGTGTAAGTACATGTAAGTATGTGTAAGTACGTGTAACTGTGTGTAAGTGCGTATAGGTGCATGTGAGTGCATGTAAGTGCATGTGAGTGTGTGTAAGTGTGTGCAAGTATGTGTAAGTGCGTGTAAGTGTGTGTAAGTACGTGTAAGTGTGTGTAAGTACATGTAAGTTTGTGTAAGTTCGTGTAAGTGCGTGTAAGTACGTGTAAGTGCGTGTAAGTATGTGTAAATGCGTGTAAGTGCGTATAAGTGCGTGTAAGTGCGTGTTAGTTTGTGTAAGTACGTATACGTACGTGTAAGTGGGTACAAGTGCGTGTAAGTGTGTGTAAGTGCGTGTAAGTATGAGTAAGTGCATGTAAGTGTGTGTAAGTGCGTGTAAGTGCGTGTAAGTGCGTATAAGTGTGTGTAAGTGCGTGTAAGTGCGTGTAAGTGCATGTTAGTATATGTAAGTATGTGTAAGTGCGTGTAAGTGGGTGTAAGTGCGTGTCAGTGCGTGTAAGTGTGTGTAAGTGCGTGTAAGTATGAGTAAGTGCATGTAAGTGTGTGTAAGTGCGTGTAAGTGCGTGTAAGTGCGTATAAGTGTGTGTAAGTGCGTGTAAGTGCGTGTAAGTGCATGTTAGTATATGTAAGTATGTGTAAGTGCGTGTAAGTGGGTGTAAGTGCGTGTCAGTGCGTGTAAGTGTGTGTAAGTGCATGTAAGTGCATGTAAGTGTTTGGAAGTGCGTGTAAGTTGGTTTAAGTGCGTGTAAGTGCTTGTAAGCTCGTATAAGTGCGTGTAAATGTGTGTAAGTGTATTTAACTACGTGTAAGTGTGTATAAGTGCGTGTAAGTGCGTATACGTGTGTGTAAGTGCGTGCAAGTATGTGTAAGTATGTGTAAGTGCGTGCAACTGCGTGTAAGTGTGTGTAAGTGCGTGTAAGTATGTGTAAGTGCATGTGAGTGTGTGTAAGTGTATGCAAGTGCGTGTAAGTACATGTAAGTGTGTGTAAGTGTTTGTAAGTGCTTGTAAGTGTGTGTAAGTATGTGTATGTGTGTGTAAGTGCGTGTAAGCGTGTATAAGTGTGTGTAAGTGCACGTAAGTGTGTGTAAGTGCATGTAAGTGTGTGTAAGTGCGTGTAAGTATGTGTAAGGGGGTGTAAGTGCGTGTAAGTGCGTGTAAGTGCGTATAAGTGCGTGTAATTATGTGTAAGTGTGTGTAAGTGCATGTAAGTGCGTGTAAGTGCGTGTAGGTACGTGTAAGTGTGTGTAAGTGCGTATAAGTGCGTATAAATGTGTGTAAGTGCGTGTAAGTGCATGTAAGTGCGTGTAAGTGCGTGTAAGTGCGTATAAGTGCGTGTAAGTGCGTGTAAGTGCGTGTAAGTGTATGTAAGTGCGTGTAAGTGCGTGTAAGTGCGTATAAGTGCGTGTAAGTGCGTGTAAGTGCGTGTAAGTGTATGTAAGTGCGTGTAAGTGCGTGTAAGTGCGTATAAGTGCGTGTAAGTGCGTGTAAGTGCGTGTAAGTGTATGTAAGTGCGTGTAAGTGCGTGTAAGTGCGTATAAGTGCGTGTAAGTGCGTGTAAGTGCGTGTAAGTGTATGTAAGTGCGTGTAAGTGCGTGTAAGTGCGTATAAGTGCGTGTAAGTGCGTGTAAGTGCGTGTAAGTGTATGTAAGTGCGTGTAAGTGCGTGTAAGTGCGTATAAGTGCGTGTAAGTGCGTGTAAGTGCGTGTAAGTGTATGTAAGTGCGTGTAAGTGCGTGTAAGTGCGTATAAGTGCGTGTAAGTGCGTGTAAGTGCGTGTAAGTGTATGTAAGTGCGTGTAAGTGCGTGTAAGTGCGTATAAGTGCGTGTAAGTGCGTGTAAGTGCGTGTAAGTGTATGTAAGTGCGTGTAAGTGCGTGTAAGTGCGTATAAGTGCGTGTAATTATGTGTAAGTGTGTGTAAGTGCATGTAAGTGCGTGTAAGTGCGTGTAGGTACGTGTAAGTGTGTGTAAGTGCGTATAAGTGCGTATAAATGTGTGTAAGTGCGTGTAAGTGCATGTAAGTGCATGTAAGTGTGAGTAAGTACGTGTAAGTGTGTGTAAGTGCGTATTTGTGCATATAAGTGTGTGTAAGTGGGTGTAAGTATGTGTAATTGTGTGTAAGTACGTGTAAGTGTGTGTAAGTGCGTGTAAGTGCGTGTAAGTGCGTGTAAGTGCGTGTAAGTGTATGTAAGTGCGTGTAAGTGCGTGTAAGTGCGTGTAACTGTATGTAACTACACCTATGTCCATGAAAGTGCGCGTAAGTGCGTTTAAGTGTATGAAAGTACGTATAAGTGCGTGTAAATGCGTGTAAGTATGTGTAAGTGTGTGTAAGTGTGTGTAAGTGCGTGTAAGTGCGTGTAAGTGCGTGTAAGTGTGTGTAAGTACGTGTAAGTACGTATAAGTGCGTGTAACTGCGTATAAGTGTGTGTAAGTATGTGTAAGTGCGTTTAAGTACGTGTTAGTGTGTGTAAGTATGTGTAAGTGCGTGTAAGTGTGTGTAAGTGCGTGTAAGTACGTCTAAGTGTGTGTAAGTGCGTGTAAGTGCATGTAAGTGTTTGTAAGTGCGTGTATGTAGGTATAAGTATGTGTAAGTGCGTGGAAGTTTGTGTAAGTGCGTGTAAATGCATGTAAGTGCAATTAACTACGTGTAAGTGTGTGTAAGTGTGTGTAAGTGTGTGTTAGTGTGTGGAAGTGCGTGTAAGTGTGTGTATGTGTGTGTAAGTGCATATAAGTGCGTGTGAGTGCATATAAGTGTGTGCAAGTGCATGTAAGTGTGTGTAAGTACGTGTAAGTACGTGTAAGTGGGTGCAAGTGCGTGTAAGTGTGTGTAAGTCCGTGTAAGTGCGTATTAGTACGTGTAAGTAAGTGTAATGACGTTGAAGTGCGTATAAGTGCATGTAAGTGCGTGTAAGTGCATGCAAGTGCATGTAAGTGTGAGTAAGTGCGTGTAAGTGTGTGAAAGTACGTATTCGTGCATATATGTGCGTCTAAGTGCATGTAAGTACGTGTAAGTGCATGTAAGTATGTGTAAGTGTGTGTAACTACGTGTAAGTACGTGTTAGTGCGTGTAAGTGCGTGTAAGTGCGTGTAAGTACGTGTAAGTACGTGTAAGTGTGTGTAAGTATGTGTAAGTGCATATAAGTGCGTGTAAGTGCATGTAAGTGTGTGTAAGTGCATGTAAGTGCATGTAAGTGCGTGTAAGTAAGTGTAAGTGGGTCTGTGCGTGTAAGTGCGTATAAGTGCGTGTAAGTGCGTGTAAGTGCGTATAAGTATGTGTAAGTGCATAAAAGTGTTTGTAAGTGCGTGTAAGCATGTGTAAGTGCACATAAGTGCGTGTAAGTGCGTGTAAGTGCGTGTAAGTATAATTAACTGCATGTAAATGCGTGTAAGTGCGTGTAAGTATGTGTAAGTGCGTATAAGTGTGTGTAAGTGTGTGCAAGTGAGTATAAGCAACTGTAAGTGCGTGTAAGTGCGTGTAAGTGCATGTAAGTGCATGTAAGTGTGAGTAAGTACGTGTAAGTGTGTGTAAGTGCGTATTCGTGCATATAAGTGTGTGTAAGTACGTGTAAGTATGTGTAAGTGTGTGTAAGTGCGTGTAAGTGCTTATAAGTATGTTAAAGTGCGTGTAAGTGCGTGTAAGTGCGTGCAAGTGCGTGTAACTGTGTGCAAGTGCGTGTAAGTGTATGTAGGTGCGTATTAGTGCGTTTGAGTGCATGTAACTGTGTATAAGTGCGTGTAAGTATGTGTGAGTATGAGTTAGTGTGTGTAAGTACGTGTAAGTGCGTGCAAGTATGTGTAAGTACGTGTAAGTGTGTGTAAGCATGTGTAAGTGCATATAAGTGCGTGTAAGCGATGTAAGTGCGTGTAAGTGCGTGTAAGTACGTGTAAGTGGGTCTGTGCGTATAAGTGTGTGTAAGTGCGTATAAGTACGTGTAAGTGCATGTAAGTGTTTGTAAGTGCATGTAACTATGTGTAAGTGCACGTAAGTGCGTGTAAGGGCGTGTATGTGCGTGTAAGTGTAAGTCACTGCATGTAAGTACGTATAAGTGCGTGTAAGTGCGTGTAAGTGCGTATATGTGCATGTAAGTGTGTGCAAGTGAGTGTAAGTACGTGCCAGTGCAATTAACTACGTGTAAGTGCATATAAGTAGGTGTAAGTGTGTGTAAGTGCATGTAAGTGCGTGTAAGTGTGTGTAAGTATGTGTAGCTGCGTGTAACTGCGTGTAAGTGTGGGTAAGTGCGTGTAAGTGCGTGTAAGTGTATGTGAGTGTGTGTAAGTGTGTGCAATTGCGTGTAAGTGCGTGTAAGTGTGTGTAAGTGCGTGTAAGTGCGTGTACGTACGTGTATGCACTTGTAAGTTTGTGTAAGTGTGTGTAAGTGCATGTAAGTACGTGTAAGTGCGTGTAAGTACATGTAAGTGCGTGTAAGTGCGTATAAGTGCGACGAAGTGTATGTTAGTGGGTGTAAGTGTGTATACGTGCGTGTAAGTGGGTGTAAGTGCGTGTAAGTGCGTGTAAGTGCGTGTAAGTATGTGTAAGTGCATGCAAGTGTGTGTAAGTGCGTGTAAGTGTGTGTAAGTACGTAGAAGTGCGTGTAATTGCGTGTAAGTGCGTGTAAGTGCATGTTAGTGTGTGTAAGTACTTGAAAGTGCGTGTAAGTGTTTGTAAGTGCGTGTAAGTACGTGTAAGTGTGTGTAAGTGCGTATAAGTGCATGTAAGTGTTTGTAGCTGCGTGTAAGTATGTGTAAGTGCGTGTAAGTGCGTGTAAGTTTGTATAAGTGCGTGTAAATGCGTGTAAGTGCAATTAACTACGTGTAAGTGCGTATAAGTGCGTGTAAGTGCGTGTAAGTGTGTGTAAGTGCGTGTAAGTACATGTAAGTATGTGTAAGTGCGTATAACTGCGTGTAAGTGCATGTAAGTGCGTGTAAGTGTGTGTAAGTGCATGTGAGCGTGTGAAAGTGTGTCCAAGTGTGTGTAATTGCGTGTAAGAGCATGTAAGTATGTGTAAGTGCATGTAAGTGCGTGTATGTACGGGTAAGTGCGTGTAAGTGCGTGTACGCACGGGTAAGTGCGGGTAAGTATGTGTAATTGCGTGTAAGTATGTGTAAGTGCGTATAAGTGGGTGTAAGTGCGTGTAAGTGCGAGTAAGTACGTGTAAGTGTGTGTAAGTACGCGTAAGGGAAAGTAAGTGCGTGTAAGTGCGTGCAAGTGCGTGTAAGTACGTGTAAGTGCGTGTAAGTACGTATAAGTATGTATTAGTATGTGTAAGTGCATGTACGTGTGGGTAAGTACGTGTAAGTGCGTGTAAGTGTGTGTAAGTGCGTGTAAGTGCGTGTAAGTGCCTGTAAGTGCGTGTAAGTGCGTATAAGTATCTATAAGTGCGTGTAAGTGCGTGTAAGTATGTGTAAGTACGTGTAAGTGTGTGTAAGTGCGTGTAAGAGTGTATAAGTGTGGACAAGTGTGTGTAAGTACGTTTCAGTGTGTGTACGTGCGAGTAAGTGCATGTAAGTGCGTGTGAGTGCGTGTCAGTGCGTGTGAGTGTGTGTGAGTACGTGTAAGTGAATATAAGTGAGTGTAAGTGTGTGTAAGTGCATGTAAGTTAATGTAAATGTATGTAAGTACGTTTAAGTGCGTGTAAGTGCGTGTAAGGGTACGCAAGTGTATGTAAGCGTGTATAAGTGTGTGTAAGTGCGTATAAGTTTGTGTAAGTATGTGTAAGTGTGTGTAAGTGCATGCAAGTGTGCGTAAGTGCATGTCTGTGCATGTAAGTGCGTGTAAGTATGTGTAAGTACGTGTAAGTACGTATAAGTGCGTATATGTGTGTGTAAGGTTGTGTTCGTGCATGTAAGTATGGGTAAGTGCGTGTAAGTATGGGTAAGTACGTGTAAGTGCGTGTAAGTGCGTGTAAGTGCGTGTGAGTGCGTGCAAGTGTATGTAAGTACGTGTAAGTGCGTGTAAGTGCGTGTAACTATACGTAACTACACCTAAGTCCATGAAAGTGCGCGTAAGTGGGTGTAAGTGCGTTTAAGTGCATGAAAGTACGTACAAGTGCGTGTAAGTGCGTGTAAGTACGTGTAAGTGTGTGTAAGTGTGTGTAAGTGCGTGTAAGTGCATGTAGGTGCGTGTAAGT
>SZWC01000657.1:340047-369727 GCA_023375785.1 Penium margaritaceum | reverse complement strand
GGGGGGTGGGGGGGATTCACCAGAGCGTGGCTTGGTTGGCTTGCAGAGCTGGCCGCAGCGTTGCAATTTTGGGCGGAGTGGAGCAGTTCTAGGCCAGCCCGGCACGGAGTCGGATTGCTGAGGTGCAACCCCACTAGGTGAAGATGTTGTGCAGACAAGGAACGGGTTCAACTATGGGGCAAATGTGAACCGTTGAGGGGTTACTTCGACAACTACGTGTAATCTTGACTGCGACGTTTCAAAATGAAGCTGACGAAATGACGTCGTTTTTGTCCTCTGGCGCTATGAGTTTCCCGCATGTTGAGTGCTTGGATCGACAGTGGACCTTCAAACCCAGGTGCCAGCAAGGTGTGGTGCAAGATGCGGTGTGCCGCTTGTGTCGACCGAAGTGCAACCGTCTTGCTGACTCATCGAGGTCCGGCTTGCTGGATATCTGTTCCATCCGCCATGACAGACAGCAGAAAGCGTAAGGACTTGTTAGGATTATCTTCTCACGAGACTGCGAGCTCTCACAACACTGAGTTTGACAGCAAAAAGATGCCAAATGCAGTGTCACTTCTGAGCAACAATGCTAACTACATCAACAATGCACGCATCGGCCAGTGAACCCAGGCTAATTCCTGGGCTGGTTGTACGGGAAGCATGTCCCGAAAACGGACCTTGGAATGAACAGCAATGCCCACTTGGACTTCGACATCGCACAAGCTCTGGGGAAGCACAAGATGCCCACTTGTGATTCCCAGAGTGGTTGGTCGTTAGCGAGTCTGTGGACCTGTCCCTAGTAGGGGACACCTGCACAGTCGCCTCCACAAAAGGACGGTCTGACTATCGCCACGTTTTTACCTACAAATTGCAGCAGACATTTTACAACTGGAGGGAAGAAAAAAACAAAAGAAGAATTACATTGAACAATGCACGCGACTCGGGAGAATGGATAGGGCAATGACGTCGTTATTATTGCAATAATGTCGTAACACAACAATGATGAAGATGAGGCATCCAAAATTCATGCAAATGTTTTCATAAGCCCTGAAACCTCTGCAAGGACGTCGCACTTAACATGAACCAATGGCCTTTACACGCAATGGAATTAACACTAGAGAGTTGCAACCAGGATGTTAAATGAGTAAAGGTCTCCATTATCGTACCATGCATCAGTACGGGTGATGATTTTTGCTTTAATGAAGGACAAAGATCACGTATCACAGTTTTGTGAAGTAGGTTTCCCCTATCCGGAAACCTGACGATGTTTACATGGTCGCCATTGGAGTTTCGGGACTGTAATGGAGTCCTGTTACACACAAAGCTAACACCTTCTCACGATTTTGTTAGTTGCACAATTTTCTTCCATGTGTAGTACTATTACGTCTTATGTTGTGATGTCTTTCGTTGTGGAAATGTGCAACGTCGTACAAGTATATCATGGTCAAAGACTTTTCCAGCAACCCCATGGCCATACGACATCAGGCATATGTGAAGTGCTACAACATCTTCCTACACTAAGCCTTACACCATCGAGTATCATTTTTTCAAACTGCTTGTTATCCATAGCATGCGGTGCGTTTTGGTGATGTTATTGTAGGGTGCTCACAACGATTTCACGCAGGCATTAATGTCCATGATGAAGTGATGTAGACACCGAGGAGGGAGCTAGCAAGCGAGTGAGCATGCGGCGAGTGAGTATACAATAGCATGAATGATCAATCTATTAGGCGAGGCACAAATCAATGACACCAGCTGGTGGCCTGGCCTTGGGCCCTTCCCTTGTGGCTTTTGAGGTGGCATGCTTGGATTAAATTCCTCGTTCAGATGCAGCCACTTGGTTGCATGTGTCTATTCTGGAAGTGCCAGGTGGCTGCATCCGTATAAATGCCATCACAAGTGCCTTGTGATGGCAACACTAAAACTTACTCCACGCAATAGACAATGAGCAGTTTCCATTGCCAAACCACTAGATGAAACTATGAAATATAATTGATCTAATTTCCACACATTGAAACTTCCAGAATACATACATGCACATGAGGCGTCCTTGCATCATGCTTTGGATAAGGACAAAACAAAATCTAAGGTCCTCACACGACTATAAGGTAAAAAGATGGTCGGTAAATACTTGTAACAATTCTCATTAAAGACTAGAGACATCTAAGGAATAAATCATTGAGTAGTCATAAGTGAGTTCATCATAAACCTCTCATGTCCATGTATCGTACGTTTAGTACATCGCACTCCTGTTTTCCTTGTTCACCCTCAAATGTATGAAATCTTGCTTAAAGAAGGCCACTTAGGATCGTTAGTGGCTCACTTTGTTCAAGAGTGGAAGTTCCAAGATGAAGAAGATGCATATTGTGAGACATTAGAGCATGTTATGAGACTGCACCAAGCTCCATCGGGATGTGCTAATAGAGACATGAAGATGTCTCAAGTGAGAGGCTATAGTATCCATGATTTTTCATGTGTTTTCAGATATGTTAGAATCACACTTTTCTTCCAAACCCATCATGATGTGAATCGGAGATTAGATCATTCATGTCAGGATTATTCCCAACTCCTGTCCTCCATGAGTAGACTTTCGGGAATGAAGCTGATGCATCTTCTAAGACATTGAAGGATCACACCATGTCCAACATTACACCAATCTACATAGTTAAACTTTTTGTCATGTTAGAGGTTGCCATACCCCCATTTTATGTGTCTGTTGATCGGTCTTGTACTCCTCATTTCACAAACAAGTCATCATCATGTGAATTTTCAATAAAATAATTATTGTTGGCATCCTGATTGGTTCTTGGCTTCTATGAGTAGATGTTCTCAGATAAAGGTGAAACATCTCTTACAACGTTAAAGAACAATACCACACACCAGCAAAATTGACCAATGTAGGTGTTGAGGCATTGCATCACACGAAAAGGCAACCCGCAGTATTAAGTATCACGGTGCCAAAGTATTACAAAACTCAATACCACAAGACTCAGTACCGTGAGATCCTAGTCTTCTGGTGCGTCATTATTGATACTTGCAATGGTATAATTTCACGTACAATAGTAGTAAAAAGCCTCACTTTTCAAAGAGTATTGCATTACATAATGTACCGCATATTGTCAAACTAGTACAACTTCTATGGCATTCAAGTCTTGTAAAAACATTTGTGTAAATAATTAATGAAGTTCATTTCTATGGGAGAAAATAGGGAACAAAATACTACAACTATAGCTTGTTTCTTTGAGTTTGAAAGTACTATGATACAATAACATGGTATAGTACAGCAATACAGAAGAGGGGTACCCCTCAGGCTGAGTACTGATACCATACCAGTTTCGCAAACAAATACGGATACCGTGATTCCATGAACCTACGGCACAAAGCTGCGGAATACCGCGTTATCGATACTGTCGCTACCGTCCTTAACGTCACATGAGATCATGATATCCAAAAATTACATGATTTTTAACTGAATGTCATTTATCCACTAAGAAGTTAGAGGACCACACATTGTCCCTATGTAATGTACTAAACCAGAAGTGAAAACATTGGATCATGTGAGAAGTGGAAATATCCAGAATTTACATGTACATTTAGCTATATTACACTTAAGTTTTCTTTGGATATCCTTTCCTATTTGAAATCTCTATTCAAGTACTGCTGTTGGGATCATTGTTGGCTCTTGTTGTTCGTTCGTAAACATTTTGGGATGAACGTGACAAATCGTCTACCATGTTAAAGACCACACCACACCCCACCGTGAAGTACCAGTGTAGAAGTTAAGACATTGTGTCATGTGGGAGATTGCACATCCAAAATTAGCACGTGTAATTTGCAACATGATACTCACGTGTTTCTCACTAACCCTTTAAGTATTGATGTAATCATGCATGTTGAGATCGTGTTGGCTCCCCTATCCATGAATTGGCATTTGTGGTAGAAGGAAATACATCTTCTAAGATGGTAGAAGATAACATTAGGCCAACCACAATGAATCAATGTAGATGTTTCAAAACATCACCTGAGAGGTTTCCATGTCCAAGACTTGCATGTGTACTTAGAAATACCAAACTCAAGTTATACTTACAATCCCTTTGTTGTGTGAAGTCACAACTAAAGGATTTTGGCTATAATCGTTGTTGCCTCTCTTCAATCATGTGTGGATATTCTAGGAAGAATGTGGCACATCCTGTGTGAGGTTAGAGGATGACACTATGCCTAACTAAAATATACCAATGTACATGCGACTCATTGTGTCCCACGAGAGGTCGTAATATTCATAACTTGCATGTGCATTTAGCTATATTCTACAGAAATTTTCCTAGAAAACTCTTTTTTATGTAAAGTTTCAAATGAAGCATTCTTATTGGAGTCCTTGTTTGCTCCTATCTTCCATGAGTACACATTCTAGAATGAATATGACACATCTTCAATGAACTAAGAGGACCACACCAAGTCCTTACATGATGCAGCAATCTAAACATGAAGATGTATCACTAGAGAGGTTGGGATATCCAAAATTGTATGTGTGTCTAGTTGCATTGCACTTGCATTTCCCTTAAAACCCCTTTTGATATGTTCCTGGTTAAGAAAAGAGAATTCTTTCCTAGCGAATTGTATTGAGAGGATTCTTTTCTCCTTTGTACACAAGTGGAAAATCTTGGATGAAGGTGATGCATTGTCTCAAACATTATAGGACCACCCTGCACCTAAGTACAATGCACCAAATCTATAATTGAAGACATGTTTTCATATGAGATGATGTGGTATTCAAAATATACATGTGCTTTGAATGAATTACACTCAAGCAATCCTCCTAAACCCATCACTGTGTAAAGTCTCAATACAATTATGCCTATTGGCATAAACTTTGTTTTGTTTTCCATGAGTATACCTTCTATGATAAATGGCTACAATCTTTTGGGACATTAGAGGAACAAACCTTGTCCTACTACAATGTACAAAGAAAGAAACAAAAAAAAGTTTCAAGTTAGAAATTGTGACACTCAAATTTGCATGTGTTTTGAGCTAGGTTACACTCGCATTTTCTGTAGTAAACCTTCATGATACAAAGCCTTGATTATTTCATTCTCGTTGGGATTGTTATTGGCTACCGTTGTCCATATCTGGACAACCTTGGATGCAATCGACACCTTCTAGGATAGTGGAGGACCACGTTGGGCCCCACCGTGGTGTACTGGTGTATACACTACGATGTTTTATCACATACGTTGTTGTGATATCTAAATTTGTACATGCTTTAGCTATGTTACAATCATCCTTTCCTTGTTAGTCCTCCATTATGTGAATTTCTAATAAAAGAATTCATCTTGGGATCCCTGTTGGATCCCATCGTCCATGCTTAGACTTTCTAGAATGATGATAAACACATCTTCTAGAAAATTATAGGACTACACCATGTCCCTATATGATGCACCAATCTAGACGTGAACATGGTGTCACGATGGCGATGGGTCCGGTTCAAATGATGGCCCCTGCACTACCAGCACCAATGACGGCCACAATTATTGGCCAGGGAGGGCCATTGTACAGCACTCCAACCGGTCAAACAATGAACGCTACCAGCTTAGCATTGTGAAGCTGATGGCCATTGCTGCCCAACCCATCTCTTTTTGCCGTGAGGCCGTGCTCATGGAGGTTGTGAAAAATGCAAAGAAGACCACCACTGCTTTTTGGCTGCCTGCTAGGTCCACCGTAGTGGATGTCCTGCTTCCAAAACTCGACAAGGAACTGGAGGAGCTAGATGCTCCTCTGNGACATCAACAAAGCGGCCTCCTTCCGGCAGACAACCATTGTACAGCACTCCAACCGGTCAAACAATGAACGCTACCAGCTTAGCATTGTGAAGCTGATGGCCATTGCTGCCCAACCCATCTCTTTTTGCCGTGAGGCCGTGCTCATAGAGGTTGTGAAAAATGCAAAGAAGACCACCACTGCTTTTTGGCTGCCTGCTAGGTCCACCGTAGTGGATGTCCTGCTTCCAAAACTCGACAAGGAACTGGAGGAGCTAGATGCTCCTCTGAAGCAGGGTTGGAGCACATACGGCTGCAGTCTAGCTGTGGATGAGTGGTCTGACCGTCAGGTCACAACAATCTATAATGCCATGGCTGTCAACGCCATGGGTTCTGTCCACCTCTTTTCCCGCGATGCAAGTGGACTGACCAGAGATGCAGACCATGTTGCAAGCATGATTGAGGCTGCAATTGAGATTGATGGGGAGGACAAGGTAGCTTCTGTCATCTACGACAACGCTTCTGTGAACAAGAAAGCTTTTGCTGACCTGAGGGTGAAGTTTCCTCAACTGTTTTTCCAGGGATGCTGTGCGCACAACATCGACCTAATCATAAAGGATGTGGGCAAGTCTGCTTGGGGATCAAGTGTGATTGGGAGGTGTGAGAAGATTGTGGCCTTTTTTAGGAACAATGCTATGCCCCAGACGTGGCTGAAGGAGAGGACGGGAGGGAAGGTGTTGAAAGTGTGCTGTGACACCCACTTTGCCTCGGTCTTCTCCATGGTGGAGAGACTGCTGGAGCTGCGGGATGAGCTCGAGACATTCGTGGGCTTGGATGTTTGGAAGACGATTGGTTCACACAGGGATGCTTCATTTCAGTCGAGGAAGCGGGAGGTGAGATGTTTCATCAGGAGAAGGGTCTTCTGGCTGCAGGTGCGTCAACTCACGGACCTACTCTAGCCACTTACTATTGTACTCAGGGTTGCTGACAAGCCTGGTGGGGGTGCTGGTGAGATCTATGAAGGGTTGTTGGATTGTGCTAAGCAGCTGAAGTCGCTGTCTGTGAAAAAGGGCAGGAAGATGAGAAGGGTGGTGGAGGGTCATGTGAGCTTTGTGCTGGGCAGGTTGGAGACCCGTTGGTCTAGGGACATGTCCTGTCCCTTGTATGCTGCAGCTCGCCGGCTCCACCCGGAGCATTTCGGCAATGACCTCTCTAAGGATAGCAACACCTTGGCGGCTTGGAAGACGGTGGTTGAGGCCTTGGTTCCGGATGACAAGCAGGACCAGGTGATGAAGGAAATAGGGGCTTTCTAGAAGGCGTAGACGATGGTGGTGAGTGATCCTATGGTCACTCCTCGGAGGAATGCAAAGGCGATTGCTACAGTTGCCAAGGTGCAATGTGGTACAATGTCTGCGGTGGAGTGGCATGTCAATTACATGTGCCACCTACCTGTGCTGAGGGATCTTGCACTAAAGGTGTTGTCACAGCCATGCTCATCATCTGAATATGAACGTGTCTTTTCCACGCACGAGCTCATCCACACCGCCAGGCGCAACAGGCTGAAAGTGGAGACACTGGAGCTGCTCGTACGGTGCAATGTGCAACTGCGGAAGCAGTATGGGCTCATTGGGAGAAAGGTAGCAGGAGNAGCAGCAGAGGCAGAAGACGGAGAAGCAGATGGAAGTGAAGACGATGGTGACATTGTGGAAGAAGAGGGGGTTCTCAGTGAGCCAGAGGAAGATATGGAGAGTGATGACGAGGAGGGCGAGGATGATGAGGAAGAGGCAGTAGAGGTAGAAGATGAAGTTGTTGATGTGATGGCGTCAGTTCGTGTCATGACTGACATGCCAGGACTTCCACATGCACGGCCTGTCCGTGTCCGTGAACAAGAGAAGCCTGCAGCCAAGAATGCTCTTAGGGAACAGGGGATGGGCAATGAGGAGGACCAGGGTGAGGGAGAGGAGAACCTGGACGAGGGTGCTGAAAGTGAGCAAGGTGAGGGAGGAGAAAAGGAGGCTAATGCAGCGGACAAGGGAGATGAGAGAGCAGGAGAAAGGGGTGAAGGTGGAGAGGAAGGAGAGGAGGGTCAGGAGGGTGATGCAGCTGCCAGTGTTGCTGGTGAAACACCAGGATCAGGTGCAGATGTGATGGATGTTGCAGCATCACCAACACGTAGAGGGGCATCCACTGGAGCATCCAAGGTTGGCCCTGCCAGTATTGCTACAGGAAGGGGAAAAGAAACAACTGCAACAGCTAAAGTAGCAGCAGCCAAACGCTCTGCAGGAGCAGCAATTGCTGCAGCAAGCAAGGCTGGAAAGTGCAAGAAATTTACAAAGAAGTCGACGTTGTAGCAGCAACTACTACTTAATGACATTTTCTCTGCAATTTGACCATGATGTTATCAAATTCCAAGCAATACATTGTCTTCGTTTTCCCTCCCTGCTCCCTTCCATTGTAGTGTTGGAATGTTTGGCCTTCTCTGGTGTGTGCAATGTAGTACAAGCTAAGTAAAAAATGTGAGTTTTTCGTGGTCATTGAATATGGTGGCTGTGCAATGTAATGCAAGAAACTACAGTTCATTGATAATGGTTCAATAACAGCTCAGTGCAATGCAACGCAAGCTGTCTGAAGGTGTGTTATGTGCAAAGGGAGGCAGCATTGCAGATCATGACTAAGGCAGAAAGCATGGCATGCTTAAAGTGACATAAAAAAACATGATAGCATAGGAAAACAGGTGGAACACTTTGGCTGTAACTGTGTTCTGTGAAAGTGTGTCTATTTTTGGATTTTCTTTGGTGTTCATGACCACTGCTTTCTCAGCTTTNGTTGCTTTCACACTGTGAAAAATGGATGAGTCCGGATCCATGATTGACTACATCAGCATGGTGCAGTCTCTTTCTGACCTGCTTGCTGCGATTGAAGACCCTGTCAAGGAGTGTGTGCTCATGCTAACCATCATTTCTGGTCTTCCTAGCAGCTGTTTTCCTCTCCTTGTTTCCCTAGACCAGCGTGGCGACAAGCTCTCCCTCAATGATGTGGAGGAGAGACTGCTATGTGAGGAGGAGCGGCGCAAGGGAGAGGAGGGGGGAAGCGGACTGGATGTCGCTTTCATCACCAACTCTGGTCATGGTGGTGATGCTTCACCAACTAGGGGCAATGGCGGAGAGAGGAAGAAGGAGGGGAACCGCCACCACTGCAAGAAGCCGGGCTATTGGGCACGCGAAGGCCGGAACAAGAAGGCGGACCTTGCTGCTGGAGTGGGACCGGGAAAACAGTCCGACGCTTCTGCGAACGCCGCAGATTTGGAGAGTGGATTCGTGACAACCATCCGAGTCCTACACGTCTCTGAAAACACCACCCTGTTCTGGATCATCGACTCACCGTCGCGCATGACATGTCGGGAGCCATGCGGCACATGACGTGTCGCCGGGAGTGGTTCGTCGTCTACACCGTCATTGAGCCTCGTCGGGTGTACATGGGGGACAACCATGTGCAAATGGCAGTTGGGGAGGGTGAGATTGTGTTTTGTGCTTCCGTTGAGGGTAAGCACGTGGAACGTCGTGTGAAGGGGGTGCTCCATGTTCCATGGCTGGCAGCTAACCTCCTCTTTGTCTCATCTCTCATCTTCGAAGGCATGTAGGTTTGCTTTGAGAATGGTGGCTACACCATCTCAGCCCGTGCAGGCCGTGTGCTTGCAAAAGCAAACAAGGAGGATGGTCTTTACCGCCTCTACCTGGCGTTGGAGAACGAAGCCGACTCGGCGTTGGCGGCAAGAGAGGGAAAANACGACATCGGCCTGTGGCACCGCCAGCTTGGTCACCTCGGCTTTGGCGCCATCATCTCCATACAGCAGATGGTCCGCGGTCTGGAGCTCAAGGGGATGAAGCAGCCGGGTGCATCGGCTTGTGAGAGCTGCATTGAAGGAAAGCAAGCTCGCGCTCCTTTCACGGTGGAAGGGAAGGGGGCGGTTGAGCTTCTCTCACTTGTTTACTCTGATTTGTGCGGTCCCATGCCATCACAGTCCTTGTCCGGCAAGTTGTTCTTTGTCACGTTCCTTGATGACAAGTCGAGGAAGACATGGGTGTCCTTCTTGGCTGGAAAGGATGAGTGCTTTGATGCTTTCAAGGTGTGGATTGCTGCTGCACAGAATGAGAGTGGCAGAAGTTGAAGGTGCTTTGCACTGATGGTGGACGAGAGTACCTCTCCAACGACTGCCACACTTACCTCAAGCGTCGCGGGACCAAGCACAAGGTCACCTCACGTGGAACACCGCAGCTGAACAACGTGGCTGAACGTGTAAACTGCACACTCATGGAGCGTGTTCGCAGCTTGCTCCAAGACGCGGAGCTCCCACAAACCTTTTTGGCAAAAGCAGTCAACACTACTATGTACCTGAGAAATTGGAGTCCCACACATGCCGTTCCGCTGATGAAACCGGAGGAGGCGTGGACCGGACGCAAGCCAACAGTGAAAAACCTGAAAGTCTTCGGGTGTGGCACATTCGTGCACGTGCCTACCGGCAGCCGTAACAAGCATGACGCAAACTCTGTGAAGGCCGCCTTCCTCGCCTACGACACCATGGGATACCGCCTCTACAACCTTGCTGCTCGCAAGATCATCCACAACCGTTACGTCGTCTTTCAAGTGCACTTGAAGAGCTGGACTTGGAGCCCTATTTCTGCAGTTCCACTTGCTCCCGCACATGTACCTAAAGTGGGAGAAGAACCGGTAGTGGAAGAGGGAGGTGCGGAAGATGGCGGTGACAGCGGCATCAACAAACAGGTGGAGGGAGCTGAGAAGGAGAAGGAGCCAGTAGCCAAATCTGATGATGAGGAGCAACAAAGCAACATGCAACAGCTGCCATGACGATCCGCATGCATCAACAAAGGTACAGAGGACAGTGGGGAGCCGCTTAGGCGATCCGAGCGCCTCGCAAGCAAACAGAGGCCGCTGAAGGAGCTGGTGAACTTGTGCACCGTTCCTCCACCAACGGAGTCATCTGACCTCGAGTTTCTCTTCCTCACAGTCATCGATGATCCAGCCACTTTTGCTGAAGCCATGCGTAGCACCGAGGCGGCAGATTGGCGTGCTGCAGCAGGCGAGGAGTATGGTGCGCTCATGAAGAACGGCACCTGGACCCTCGAGGAAGGTCCATGTGGCAGCTGGGTGATCGGGTGTCGGTGGATCTTCAGGCGCAAGCGTGGTGCGGATGGTAAGGTGCTTAGGTACAAACCACGGTTGGTTGCAAAGGGGTATGCACAGACTGAGGGTGTGGATTACAATGAGATATTTGCACCTGACGCAAAGTTCCCATCCATCCGAGCAATCATCGCTCTTGTTGTTGCTATGGACTGGGAGGTGCACCAAATGGATGGGACGTGTGCTTTTCTGAATGGTGACCTCGAAGAGGATGTGTACATGGAGCAGCCAGAGGGGTATGTGGTGGAGGGAAAGGAGGATTTTGTGTGAAAGCTTGTGAAGTCCCTCTACGGCTATAAGCAAGCCCCACGAGCATGGTACCACAAGATGGATGAGCAACTGGCTGGCCTTGGCTTTGTGCATAGTGAAGCTGACCATGCAGTGTATGGGTGCACGCAAGAGGCAGGCCAGGTCATCATCTTGCTCTATGTTGATGATCTGCTCATTACATCTGACTCCAAGTCTCTTTTTGACGATGTGAAACAGTCCCTTGCTGCCGGGTTTGACATGAAGGACATGGGAGAGCTCAGTTACTACCTTGGCCTTCAGGTCAAGCACGACCAACAGCAGCAGACTGGAGCTGTCGTAGAGCAGGTACGTGAGCGACATCGTCAAGCGCTTCAACGTGGGAGGAGCACGCAAGGCAGCGACACCACTGGAAGTGGGAGCAAAGCTGAGCATGACGCAGACTCCCCGCGGCATGCAAGAGAGCAGCGGCATGGAAGTAGTGCCGTACCAAGCAGTAGTTGGGAGCCTCATGTACGCAGCAATCGGCACGCGCATGGACATCAGCCAAGAAGTGGGAGTGCTCAGCAAGTTTTGCGCAAATCCGGGCATGCCGCATTTGGAGGCGGTTAAGCACCTGCTGCGCTACCTCGACAGTAACAGTAGCCTTTGCCTCAACTTTAGCGACAACAACAGCCCCATCCTCATCAGCTACAATGACGTAGATTGGGGAGGTGACCTGGACACAAGGAGGTCGACCAGTGGGTTTGTGTTTCTACTCGGGGGAGGTGCAATCAGTTGGAGGAGCAAGAAGCAAGAGTGTGTCGCCCTCTCCTCCACCGAAGCTGAATACATCACCTTGAGTGAAGCAGCAAAGGAAGCCGTGTGGCTGCGTGAGCTGCTGGAAAGCCTTGGACAGCAGCAGACCACAGCAACTACAATCTACTGTGACAACATGAGCGCCATTGCTCTGACTAAGAACGTAGAGTTTCACGCCTGCACAAAGCCCATTGACTTGCGATATCACTTCATCCGCGAGCTCGTGGCGAAGAAGGTGGTGCAGATCAAGTTATGCCCTTCAAGCATGATGCTGGCAGACTTCTTGACCAAGCCGCTGGCAGCACACCCCTTTCAGCAGCTGAGGGGATAGTGTAGACTTGTGTGATTTGTATTCTCGTAAAGTGGGAGAATGTTGGATATGGGGTGCCCAAAAAAGTGACCAAAGTGAGTTGCTCGATAAAAATAATCAGGTCACAAAAATGAATAGAGAATGTTTTTCCAGTTATGTAGCACTTTACGGAACTCGATTTGGAGTCTGTTTGAGGGAGATATGGATTTTTCAAGGTTTGGTGGCGATGGGTCTGGTTCAAGTGATGGCTCGTGCACTACCAGCACAAATGACGGCCACAATTTTTGGCCAGGGAGGTTTGGAGCCGCCTTCCGGGTAGAAAGGCGGCAGGAGGACCTTCGGAGAGCTTCAAGGAAGGTCCCCACCAAGATTATTGGTTGTGCACATGGCAGGGATGGTAACTCTCTTGTGTGGAAGTGTGACTGCCGCTCATCCCGCTAGGCTAGGAGTGTGCTAGGAGGTGAACTTTGACAGAGNCTTCCAGCTCCATGTGCCAAATGAGGCGTACTTAGGCTTGTTAGAAAGCCGTGCTAATGTACTTTCTCACTCAAGAGTTGATTCAGACATTCGCATTCTCTGCAAACCTACATTTGCTTCCGTAATTTCTGTCTGTGCAACCTGCAACTCCCTCTCACAAACAGTTGGTCCTGCCTAGGCGGCTCTTAGTGAGCCTGATCACCTCCCTGAGGGCTGCCTCAGTTTCCATCAGAAATATCCAAAAACTGCATGTGACTTTAGTTCCTTTGCACTAACATCTTTCTCTCGTAGACTTTGTAACGTAAGGTCTCCATGACAGCGTTCTTGTTGAGATAATTGTTGGCTCCCTTGATCTGTGAGTAGATTCTTTTCATTAAATGTGATGCATCTTTTCAAATGTTAGAGGATCAAACTACACCCACCACATTATACTTATTTCAACATTTAGACATAGCACATGAGGTGTTACAATGTCCTAACATTACGTACAAACTTGGTTGTATTGCACTCTCATTTTCCTCCTTAAACCCTTTGTTATGTAATTTCTTAGTGAAAGAGATCCTCTTGAGAACATTATCCACTCCTGTTGTCCATGAGTGAACGTTCTTGCATGAAGATGATGCATCATCTAGGACTTTCTAAGACGATGCCAAATCCCATAACAATGCACTATCATAGATATGAATATGTGTCACATTAAAGGTTGCAATTTCCAAAACATGCATTTTGCATTTATCTGTATAGCACTCATGTTTCTCTAAAAAATCCTTTTTTGTACATTTTTATCGAATGATTCCTTTTACGACTTCTGTTGGCTCCTATTATCTATGAGTTGATTTTCTTGGATGAACACGACGCATATTCTAGAACGTTAAAGGACCACACCACACACCACCATAACTTTTCAATGTAAATGTTAATACATTATTTCATGTGAGAGTTTGCAATGTGAAGACTTTGAATGTGAATTCAGTCATGTTGCACTCGTGTTCTTCTCAAAAACCCATTGTTATGTGTAGTCTCTGTTTAAGCTTTCCTATTCAGATTCTTTTTGCACCCATCTTCCTTAAGTTTAATTTCTCATCGTTGACATTAAGATGTGTCACCTAAGAGGTCGCCATATGAAACATTTTCATATCCATTCAGTTTTTTTTTTATTCCATTGTTTCCTCGCATGTCTATTTTTATGTGAGATATTGATAAGATCATTCTTGTTGGGATTCTTGTTGGGTAAAATTTTCCATGAGTAGAAGTTTTGGATACAGGTGACCCATTCTCTATGCTGTTCAAGGGAGAGACCACACCTAACAAAAATGGACCAATGAAAATGTCGTTACATTGTTCCATGTGAGGAGGTTATGATACCAAGACCACACATGTGCATTTAGTTGTATTACACTCACGTTTACCTTGTAAACCCTTGGCTATATGAAGTCTCATTTGAATCATTCATTCACGTTTGCCTTCCCTGCCCTGCCCTGCCCTGCCCTGCAGTGCCCTGCCTTGCCCGGCTCTTTCCAGTTAGCCTGCATCACATCCATGGACACCACCTCGGCGGACCCCAACGTGGGGGTGTCGGTCTGCTTTCTCTACCCTCTGCTCACTCGGTGACATCCCCTTACAACCTCCCCCTTGTCTGGGCCGCGATTACTGCGTGTACCTTGCATGTAGCCCGGTATAACTCTTGCACGCATATTGTGCTGCTGCCTACGCCATATGGACCCATTGTAGCTCCTACCGAAGGGCATTCGTCTTACCCTTGAGGATTGTGAAGTGGCTGCCCATGATCTTGCCGTAGCGGAGGAATATCCCTTGAATCCTATCTCTGGAGTCCTTTTGCATCACCCCGCATGCTGAGACCACCTCCTTCCATAGTCTTCCTGCCATCTCAACCCACCCTCGTTGGTCCCAGTGNCAGTGACCCTCGTGTTGGGTTGGGTTTTTTGGGCTTCTTCCGTGTACTCCCCTTTGGCTCGCGTCAGTCCCCCTTTCCTTCCTTCAGTCCTGGTCTATCTCCTCCAAGCCCCTCTCGAGAGGGTCAAGCTCCTCCCTCTCAACCTCTGCCTTTGTCTCTGCTTGTTTGCTTGCTTTCTCGCCTTTCCCCTTTCCCTTTCCACACCTGACGGGCTGCCGTCCTTCCCTGGTCACCTCCTCTACGACGTGGTCTTGACGCTCCTCAGTCTCAGCTGGTGTCCCACTCGCTTGTATTCCCCCTTTTCCTCTCTCGTTCTCTTTCCTCCTATATGCGCCCTTCACCCCTCTATCCTCCTGGCCTTGTCTCCCCTGTGTTACCTTTTCTTGGTCTGCCTCCATGCTTGTCATGGGACTATCTTCTCCCTCTCCTAGTGTTGCCCTCGCCTTGCATCTGCAGTTTTTGATGATGCCATCTGTTGCCCCTTGTTTACCGCCTGTTGTCTCACCCTCTCCTACTGTGTTGCTGGCCCCTTTACTGTTTTCTTCCATCTGCTGCGAGCTGGCCGTAGTAGTGAACTTGGTTTTTCACTCCTCTTGAACTGGGCGGTGTGGTCTTCTGTCGGCGGGTTTGTGGGTAGTTGGAGGAGCGGGGGTTCCTACCTTGATGGCGTTGTTGATTTGGGCAGGATCCTCAGGGTTCCCTAAAATGGATTTATCTGCTCCATATCTTTTGTTTTTCTTGGAGTAAATACTGGGGCAGGTGGTGCTGATTCTATTAAGCAAGGGTGATCTGGTATTACCCAATTCCACTGAAAATCCAAAAACAACCCCTCTGAGAATGTAAGGGAACTCCCCCAGGGTGGGTGGATCGTGAAAAGCCTGGGCCCCCCCTCACAATTATGAGGAACGCCAGTAACACAGTAAGTTTACAGTTATCTTTACTAACCTTCTATGAATGTATGGTACCGCGGTACTCTCGTGTACCGCAGAACCAAACACCACATTATTGTAGGCTTGGTTCTCCTAATCCTTGGCACACCTTCTCATCCTCTTGATCAATGCTTCTCTAGGCCTCACACTGGTCCTGCTCCTGGCCTCACCCTCTACCGTGCTCTTACCCTCATCCTTTGTCCATGTCCTCCCATATAGACCAAATCTAAGCCTACTTCTAAACATTGGGTTACTGTTACGCCGGTCGGAAGTGAAATGGTTCACAGTTGAAAAGAGGACTTGTCACTTTTCACAAAATTCGGGTTCGATGAGCAATTTGTACAAGTGGAAAGCTTATTTTGTTGTTATAAGTGTCGAAACTTGATGATCTATGTACAAGATGCAACTGTGAGAAAATGAGGCTCGGCCGAGCCGGCTAGGATTTCAGCTCTTCGCGTGACGCGACGCCGTGCTCTGATTCGTCGAATCTAGAAGTCCCTTGTTTGTTTGTTTGGGGCTTCAAGATTGAAAAGATGGTTCGCGCGGGTTGTTGAAGTCGCTTGAGAGATCCTTTTCCGTAGTCTCGAGGGCTCAAAAAGTGTCGCGAGTAGGTTCATGCGAGTTCCGGAAATAACCAGAAAAGGGGTCGTTATCCTGCAAGCGTTTGGGGGTATTCGGAGGAATTCCCCTCGAGCGCGGAAAAAAGATAACCGTGACTAAGTTGCAAATTAGGTCAGGGATAGCGAGGTAAAAAAAAGCTCACTCAAAGTTCTGGCCTTGTGTATGCCTGTTTGGTATAACACTTCCCCCCCCCCCTAACACGCGTCGTCCGGGTGCGCTATCACCGCATGGCCAGAGTCGGGCTTTGTAGCCGTCAATGAGGGAATCGACGTCCAAGAGTTGGCTTTACGGCNAAGGGGTCGTTATCCTGCAAGCGTTTGGGGGTATTCGGAGGAATTCCCCTCGAGCGCGGAAAAAAGATAACCGTGACTAAGTTGCAAATTAGGTCAGGGATAGCGAGGTAAAAAAAAGCTCACTCAAAGTTCTGGCCTTGTGTATGCCTGTTTGGTATAACACTTCCCCCCCCCCCTAACACGCGTCGTCCGGGTGCGCTATCACCGCATGGCCAGAGTCGGGCTTTGTAGCCGTCAATGAGGGAATCGACGTCCAAGAGTTGGCTTTACGGCGTACACCTATTGTGTGCAGCATTGTACGTTTTCCATTTGACTAGATACTGGTCTTCTCCTCCTTGCCGACAGTGATCAGGGATTTCCTCAACCTCGTATTCATGGTCACCATCTGTGATCATGGGTGGCAGTGCGGGTGCCATGCGTCCAGGAAAATCTTTGGCAGGGTCGGCGTTCTGCCGAAGTTTGCTGATGTGGAAGACTGGGTGTATCTGCATGCTTTCAGGTAGTCGGAGCTTACTGACGACTGGGGTTTTCATCTCTAAGATGTCAAAGGGCCCCAACCATCATGGTTTGAGCTTCGGGGTTTGATCTGCGGAGTTTGATTGTCGCGCAGCTAAGCAAAACCCTGTCTCCAGCTTTGAACTCCTCAGTTTGCCGATGGGTATCGGCCTGCCGTTTCATGGCTGCCTGAGTTTTTGCGAGGGTTTGATGAGTCTCCTCCCAGATTGCAGAAAATTCTCATGGATGTGTGTCGACGGCGTGGATGTGTGTCGACGGCGGGGTGGTTGCTTCTACTCTGTAGACCACCTCAAACGGTATTTTCCCTGTCACGGCAGAGGCTGCTGAGTTGTACGCGAACTCAGCAACTGGTAGTTTGGTTCCCCGGTCAGTGCCATGGGGTTTTTTGAGGGTTCGAAGGAGTTGTTCAAGCGTTCGATTGGTCCGCTCGGTTTGTCCATCGGTTTGTAGATGAAATGCCGTTGAGAGTTGAAGTTGACTCCCATACCGCGGCATCAAGTCTTGCCAAAATTGGCTGGTGAACCGCACATCTCACATCTCAATGTGATCGATTGTGGGACCCCATGCAGTCGCACGATCTGGTCAAGAAATAGTCGCGCTGTTTTTTTTGGCAGTTACGTCCGTAGTGGTGGGGATGAAGTGTGCCATCTTTGAGAACCTGACTACGACAACAAAAATGGCGTCAAACCCCTCTGGTGTGAGGGGCAAACCCTTCACGAAATCCATGGAGATGTCGGTCCACAGTTTCTCTAGTATCGGTAGTGGTTGTAGTAAACTGAGAGTTTTGATTCGTTGACTCTTGTGTCTCTGGCAAATATCGCAGCTTTTGCAAATGTTTGCGACGTCAACCCCCATTTTGTCCCACCAATAGTACTTGACAGGTTTCTTCAGGGTCTTGTCGGCTCTGAAGTGGCCTCCTCGGCTGGTGTTGTGGCATTCTTTGTGAAACATGCGTCGTAGCTCCTCGACTTCGGGGACGATGACCTCATTTTTCTTCTTCTTGCGCCAATAGGAGCCTGCAAAGTGGAACTTTGACGTGTTGTAGGACCCGTGATCTTTGTATCCACGTGCGAACAACTTCACCACGTAGGGGTCGGCTTGAGTCTGTAGCGCGTTGACCTCCACAAGATCGGATCGGAAGCTCAGCGCTTCCACTGGATTTGTTTTTCCAGGCCGATACTTGATTTTGTAGTCAAAGTTGGACTCGAGGAACTTCATGCAACGATTTTGTCTTCGGCTGAGGTTCGGGTGTGTTTTGAGGTACTCGAGGGCATGGTGGTCCGTTCAAGCCACGCATTTTTGACACTCCAAATAGCAGCGCCTGGTTTTTAAGGCGTGAATAACTGCGAGCATTTCTTTCTCGTGGACTGTGTAGTTGAGTTCTGTGCCGTGAAACTTCTATGACATGTACATGATGGGGTGTTCTCCTCCGCCATTGTCTTGTAGAAGGACGGCTCCGATTGCTTGATCGGAGGCATCCGCAGCCATGGTGTAGTCGGCCGTTGGATCTGGTAATCGGAGGGTCGGCGCCAACGTCAGAGCTTTACGTAAAGACATAAAAGCTTCTTGTTTGCTGTCTCCCCAATTACACTCGCAATCTTTGCGGGTGAGGTGGGAAAGAGGCACTGACAATCGTGCATAATCCTTCACAAACCTACGATAACAGTTGCAAAATCCAAGGAAAGCCTGTATGTCGCATACTTTTGTTGGAGGTTGCCATTCCGCAACTATGGATATCTTTTTTCAATCCATGGATATCCGTCCGCCGCCGATGATGTGGCAAAAACACTCGACCGATCGTTGACCGAAGTTGCACTTTGAGAGCTTCTCACAGAACTTCTCTAGCTAGAGGGTCTGGAGGACAATCTCAAGGTGTCGTCGATGATCCTCTTGCATTCCATTGTAGACAAGGATGTTGTCGAGGTATACTACAACAAAATTGTCGAGGTATGGAAGAAAAATGTTGTTCATTGCTGCCATGAACATTGCAGGGGTATTTGTAAGTCCAAACGGTGTAACCGTGAACTCAAAGTGTTCATGACGCATTCAGAAGGCAGTTTTTGAAAAATCCTTGTCGACGATGCGAATTTGGTGGCAGCCACTCAGTAGATCAATTTTGCTGACATTCTTGCTCCATGTAGTTGGTCGAAGAGTGCATCCGCCCATGACAAGGGGTAAAGGTTCTTGACCATGATGTCGTTCAACACCCGATAATCCACGCACGTCCGCATTTTGCTCGTTTTATTTTTCACAAACAGTACTAGTACAGCGTACGGAGAAATGGATGGTCAGATGAATCCCTGAGTCAGCATGTCGTCCAGCTGCCGTATGAGTTCTGTGAGCTCGTGGTTGCTCATCCGGTAAGTACCTTTGACTGTTGGGCTGCTTCCAGGTTTGAGCTCAATTCGTTGGTCAATGTCGCATTTGGGAGGTAGTTTGTCAGGAGAAACCCCTTCGATTTTTTTCAGAAGTGGAGCAAACTCCTCCGGTACGTTAGCAAACTTTGATGCTGATGAGGCTGATGAGGCTGATGAGGCTGATGAGGCTGTTGCATCAGCTCCAGCGACTGATTCATCACTCGTGCTGCCTAGATCAACGTGGACCAACGAAGTCGAGGCCCCCCTACTCAGGTATCTTCTTACCACATCGAGCGAGAACGGCTTGGCTGGTGGCCGTTGTGCTAGTGGGGTTACCTCTGCCACTTTTGCGTCGCCTTTGGCTTTCTCACTTGATTTTGGCTCATGCACATGCGGCAGGAAGATTTGCTGCCCGTCCTGTTTGTTGTAGACAGCGATGCTGCTCCAGTTGATTTGCGGATTCTTCTGGTGCAAAAAATCTCGCCCAAGGATTACCTTGTAGTTGCTTATTGTGCAGGATCTCCAAACGTTTACATCCTGCAGTTCCCCGATCTTTAGTCTTAACGACTGCTTTAGTCGATGGATGCGAAGCTTTCTGTCAACAGTTTTGCCTTCAAAAGTTCCAGGTTTGTGCTTCAAACCCAGCTTTTTCACCAATTGGTCAAATACAAAACTGTGAGATGCACCTCCATCAAGTAACGTCAGCAGAGATTTTCGACTTTGGCAACCCCTCGGTCGCACTCTCAGCAGTATTGCTGGTTGTTCGTCCTCGTATCCCTCATTGAACCTTTGGATCTCAGGTAACCCCGTATTAGGTTATCGTAGCTGTTTGTGTGGGCCATCGTTCGGTGCAGATTTTTTGGCGGGGGCAGGAGTTTTGCCTTCTACTCCTGCCCTTTGCTGTTTCCCGACTCCTCTCCTCCTTTTTGCTTTTTCCACTGCTTCCCCCCCCCCCCCTCCCACTCTTGTTTCGCCAGGGGCAATTTCTCGCGATGTATCCGATTGTTCTGGATCTGTTGCAGATTTGTTGATCCCCTTTTTGCACAACGGCGTCGACTTACATCAGGGTTGAGCTCTCCTAGTTCTGCAGCTGATGCCCACCGCTCTGCTACGGTTGATGTCTGGGGCGCCAGCCGTAGGATTCGTTGAATTTGGAGCTGAAATCCGTAGAGTCGGTGCGTTTAGCGGTTGCAATTATGTGTGGAAGATTGTTGGTGATGTCGTAGATTGCGAGTGCTTGGCAAATGTCACGTTTGAGGCCGTTGTTGTAGCGAAAATAAAGTGCATCCTCTGCGAGATTGCTGGCGGTGATGATCCCACAAAAATGCCGCATGTACTCTGCCACGGTGGACAACTGCTTGAGTCGCTGTAGTCGGTAGCAAACCTCTGTTTTCTTGTTCAGCTTGCCAAAGCGAGCGGCAAGTGCCATGGTGAACTCGCGCCAGTTGGATGCGGGAGTAGTTTATAATGTCAGGTCGGGTGAACCCACTCGAGAGATAGTACGCATGATGCCGACGATGTGGTAGCCGTTGGATCTGTTCCTTCGGCTGCTTGCTGCCGTTGGATGGCCATGAGATCGGCCCACCAACTGAAGGCCGTGCCCCACAAAAGCGAGGTCAGGAGGTTCATCTTCTGTTTTTCGGAGTGAACCCCAGCAGCGGTGAAGTACACTTCCAAACTCGTCAGGAAGATCCTGACCGTCGGTCCTTTGGCATTTGCCAGATCGAACAGTTCAAGGAGCCCTGGGTGAATTTGAACCCCGCCGATACTGAGTCGATCGGCGAGTACCGCTTCCCATGCCTTTGAATCTTGAGTTTTGGCTGCGTACGGCTGCAGTTGTTTGACGAGCGTGCGTGGAATGCTTCCATCTGTGCCAGTCGTCCGTTTAACTCCGCAATCTTGTCACATGTCGATGATTGAGTTGTGTTGGTCAGTGGTGCAGGCGGGATTGGCACGTCGGGCATGCCAACCTCCGGATTAGTTGCACTAGTCAACATGCTAGCCGTCATCGGGTCCTTACCCTTGATGAGGCTGAGAGACCGTCGCGGAGCCCCTTCGGCCATCGTTGGTGTTTGTGCCAGTTACCGCTGCTGTCGGCAGGTGTGCTTGCTCCTTGCGCCAACTTTATCGCAAGGTCTGCAATTCTCTTGTTGGTGGAGATGCGCTGGAAGACACGTGCGAACCTCGTTCAAGTGTGGAAAATGGTCTTGTGTCCTGCCTGGGTTGTTGCGTTCTGATACCAAGTGTTACGCCGGCCGGAAGTGAAGTGGTTCACAGTTGAGAACAGTTAATGTTCTTACCACAGAATTGGGGTTAGATGGGCAATTTGTAGAAGTGGAAAGCGTACTTCATTGTTATACGTGTCAAAACTCGACGATGTATATACAAGATGCAACTGTGAGAAAATGAGGCTCGGTTGAGCCGTTTAGGATTTTGGTGCTTTGCGTGACGCGTCATCGTTCTCTGATTTGTCAAATCGTGAAGTCCCTCGTTGGTGCGTTGGGGGCTTCAAGATTAAAAAGATGGTTTGCGAGGGTTGTTGAATTCGCTCGAGAGATCGTTGTCCGAAGTCTCGAGGGCTCGAAAAGTGTCATGAGTAGGTTGGAGCAAGTTCCAGAAATAACCGGAAAAGGGGTCATTATTACGCGAGAGTTCTGGGGTATTAAGAGGAATTCCCCTCAAGCGCGGGAAAAAGATTATCGCGACTAAGTCGCGAAGTAAGTCAGGGGTAGCGAGGTAAAAAATAGCTCGCTCAAAGTTTTGGCCTGGTGTATGCCTGTTTGGCATAACAGTTACTATGTAACCTTATGAATGGATCGATTCTGGGCCCAGGCTGCCGCTATGGTGAATGCTCCCCACTCCACTGGGACCACTTGCAGGGGGCAGAGAGAAGCCCTACGTTGGGTTGGAGTAAAGCGCCAAACCGTATCCGGGGTCCGCTTAACGCCAAACCCCACCATGGGTTCATCGCCACTTTGCGCCAGCGGACGCACGAGCCCAACATAGGGTTTCGCCTCTGAAATGGTTTTCACACACGCACGAATGCAGCAGTTATTAGCTGAAGGTGAATCCACCTTGGATCACGGGCACCTGCTTGCTCCTCAGCAAGGGGCACATGGTTCCAATGTACAGGGGGGCAAATTTTCCTATGAATGCTTCACTCTAAGATTCCAAAAGCTACCAGATTTATGTGCTTGTGGATTTAAAGCAAGGTACAATGAAACAACTTCACAGAACATCCACCATTTATCTCTATGGAATCTTTTTATCAGATTAAAAATTTAATAAAGATAATCCTGAGTACAGATAAGCAATTCAATTAATGCAGAATTGCGGAATTAAGCCAAACAAATCACATGAATTATACAATATGTTGAAAAGTTATTAAGTTAAATGCAACGTTTCCAACATATGATTGGAAGTCAGAGGGGATCCCCTTCCACACTTTGCTCACCGAGGATGGCAATCGACGCCCCGAGGGAGTCACCTCCTGAGCCGTCAATCCTCTAGATCTCCCTTCCGTGGCTGCTCCTGCTCTCCCCTGTCATCCGCTGTTTCGTGGCCTGCGGCTGAGCTTTGCCCCCCCCCTCCCCCGGCCGCCCTCTGTTTACACCCTCGCTGGACATCCCACTCCCCTCCCCCCACCCCCCTCCCCCCGATCAAGGGATGCAGGCGAGGAGAAGAGGGAAAGGGGGTAACGGTGAACCCCCTCCCACTACTGCCTACTTCATGATGCTTCCATACCAGCACGTGCGGGGCAGTAGCCCGTCTTGGGTGGGTCCCAGACCCCCCCAGCAAGGCTCGTTGGCCACCTTTTCTCCCCTTTGCTTCCCACTCCTGCTACGTGGTAGGGCGAGGGTGGGTCCGTTGGAAAGCTCTCGTCAAGGAATCTCCAACTGGCCCAATATCTACTGTAATGGTGCAGCATGGAGGTAGAGCAAGTCCGCCATGGCACAGCAAAAAAGCTGACATCAACAGTCTAATGGGATTCTATGATGCTCGGTCCCTCTGTGTGCCACGTGGCGATGCCTGAGTGATCCCAGTGTGGAGCCCTCTGTAAGGGNCTCCCCTCCCCCCACCCCCCTCCCCCCGATCAAGGGATGCAGGCGAGGAGAAGAGGGAAAGGGGGTAACGGTGAACCCCCTCCCACTACTGCCTACTTCATGATGCTTCCATACCAGCACGTGCGGGGCAGTAGCCCGTCTTGGGTGGGTCCCAGACCCCCCCAGCAAGGCTCGTTGGCCACCTTTTCTCCCCTTTGCTTCCCACTCCTGCTACGTGGTAGGGCGAGGGTGGGTCCGTTGGAAAGCTCTCGTCAAGGACTCTCCAACTGGCCCAATCTCTACTGTAATGGTGCAGCATGGAGGTAGAGCAAGTCCGCCATGGCACAGCAAAAAAGCTGACATCAACAGTCTAATGGGATTCTATGATGCTCGGTCCCTCTGTGTGCCACGTGGCGATGCCTGAGTGATCCCAGTGTGGAGCCCTCTGTAAGGGCTACTTGCCAACACCCTCCATGCTTAGGATGATGTCATGTACATTCTGATAGGTGTGGGTAACATTGACGGGTGGGATGACATGGTGTGTGCAGTTGTTGAGGCACGCCACATGGCACGACCTGGTTCACCAGGACCGCGGGGGCCTCCTGATATTGCAAGCCCAGTCTGATTGGAACCAGGAACCTGGACTGTCCAGGACCACCCCATTTGGAAGCCCCTTGACAGCCCCTTGAGATGCTGCCACTCACGACTCTGTTCTCTGATAGATGAAGAAACAGAAAGAAAGAAAGAAAGATAGATGGATAGATAGATAGATAGAAAGATATATAGATAGATAGATGGATAGATAGATAGATAGATAGATAGATAGATAGATAGATAGATAGATAGATAGATAGATAGATAGATAGATGTATAGATAGATAGATAGATAGACAGATAGATACATAGACAGATATATAGATATATAGATAGATAGATAGATAGATAGATAGATAGATAGATAGAGAGATAGACAGACAGACAGACAGACAGACAGACAGATAGACAGATAGATAGATAGATAGATAGATAGATAGATAGATAGATAGATAGATAGATAGATATATATATATAGATAGATAGATAGATAGATAGATAGATAGATAGATAGATAAATAGATAGATAGATACATAGATAGATAGATAGACAGATATATAGATAGACAGACAGACAGACACATAGATAGATAGATAGATAGATAGATAGATAGATAGATAGATAGATAGATAGATAGATAGATAGATAGATAGATAGATAGTTAGTTAGATCTCATTCCATGAACTGTGAGTTAAGATGTGACATGCAATTTTGAGATCTCCACCACAGTGGAATCGACAAAGAACGCACAAGTCACTGGTGAAACGAGCACGCAATGTAAGGTCTGGCACCTGGCCCTAAACTCGCGTTGGTGATCCTGATCATCTCAACCTGTCCCTCTACCCCCGCTCCACAAAGAAAAGGTCTGCCACAGATGGTCCCTCATCCCTCCTATACAGCACTCTCCATGCCTTAGCGATGTCCTAGTCAAGAGACGTGTCCGCCGCTCGTTTCGCAGCCCGCTGTCGCAGCTGTTGTGCTTGCGCTCGCTGAAGGGCCACAGCCATGCGCTGGTTGAGGAAGGCACGTAGTGGAACCGACACCCCTGCAGTACCTCCTTGTCGGGCCAACCTCCGCTCGGTCACCTCTGACGATGCCCGCAATACCTTGCCGAGGCCTCGCAAGAAGGCCCCCAGGGTCTCCATCGCGGGAAAGACGAACTCCATATGGTCACGCTCCGCCTCGCGTCGCCATCGTCCATACTTCCTCTCCTTCGTGCGCACCGCATCCTCCAATGCCACTCCCGGCTGCTCCGCCGACCTCCTCCCCAGACTCAGCCGCTGCGGGTCGGCGATGACCACGTCCATCACAAGTGTGTGTCCTGTGGCTGGGTCAAAGCATGTGATATCTGGACGCCCCTCTGGTAGCAGGCCTATGTGCTCGACAGTCACCCCGCCCATCCCGCTCTCGCGTACCACTGCTGCCAACTCTCTCATCACTGCATCATGGACCGCCTTCGTACCCCCTCCCTCGAGAAATCAAAGGGCGTGGTGCGGTGCGCATGGGTGTATAGGGCTCCGCTTTGCACACGTGCACGCCGGCGTATGGCGTAAGCGTGCAATGGGGAGCCCTAGGCAAAACCTGCACGCCACTTTTCAGTCCTCTGGTGCCATGTACAGCCGGTCGGTGACGGACCTGGGATGTGCCAATAGCCAATCCCCGCTGTGCTCCCCCTGTACCGCTGCCAGGCGCTGCAACTGTGGGAGTGCCTCGTCTCCACCCAACTCCGCTGCCATCACCGATCGGAGCTCTCCAAGCTGCCACTCATACACGGCGTCAGACAAAGTCCTGGAAGAGGCGCTTGGGGCTCCCTTGCTCACACTCTGCCAGCTGTGGGACCTTTGCTTTCACTACATCTTGGAATGCTTGCAACTCCTTTTCTCATAGCTCTACGAACGTCCCCCTCGTCCATGGTCTATGTCCTCCTTCCTCGCCCTCTCCGTTATCCTCTAGACCTCGTGGATGGAGGAGCCATTTCACCACGTGCCAAGACTGCAGGCTACATACAAACGAGAGGGGTGCGAGGTCTCCCGCACTCGTTAGGCCGAGCCCACCTAGTTGGACCAGGAGCCGTGCTTGCTGCTCAGCGTGGGCCACTACCCGCCGCTCTCTGGTCCCCTGCACCTCGTCCAATCCCACCAGCCGACGGATGCAATCTCCCACCTTCTCGTCAAACCGCTGCAACCGGCTGGTCCACCACTCTGATGGGGGCGTCACCCACATGAGATGCTGAAGCCTGCGAGTGGTGCACTCCCTCAAAATGCTGAACACGGCCTGGGCGTCTCGCATGTCGACGAAGGTCTCCAATATCTCCTCCACCTCGTGTACTGCCAAGTCAAGGCGTGCTCGACAGAATCCCTCTGTCCCGATCGGTCTCCCCAGAATCACCATCCCCTCATCGCTCGTGGGACCCCCGCAATGCTCCCCAGTGCCTGGTCCACCCCCGCAGGTAGGTACAGCTGGCATTTGCGAGGCTGGACCTCTATCCCCACCGCAACCAATCCTTCCTGCAGCGCAGTGAACGTCGCATCCAGCTCTTGCACTGGGCCTAGCAACTACGTGTCGTCCAAGTACGCCAGCACCCGGCCCGTCCCTCCCATTGCTGCCTGTGCTACCTCCAGTGCATCCTGCTACGCCAAAGCATAGAGGAAGGGCCTGATAAGATCTCCCTGTCGCACCCCCCTCTCCGACTAGAGCACACATGGTTGGGACCCCCCCTGATAGTATAGCTCCGAGGGTTGGTCGTAAAAGAGGGCCAGTGCTGGGAGGAGTCGCTCGAATCCCCTCGTCCGCACCGCCTCAAAGATGGCTGCTCGCTCAACCGAGCTATATGCGTTCTTTACATTGATACTCAGCAACCCCCACTCCGCCTGCTGGTCCAACTGCTCCATGATTGTGTGGACCACTGAGTCCCTCCCTACCAACACTCCCACCGCCTGCTGCAACGGCGCCATTTCTCTCTCCATTTCGCTCCTCCCTGTACTGACCATCCATCTCCATAGCAGGCATGGAATCGCCTCTCCCACAGGGATCGGGCGGACCCCACCATCGGGCTTCGCTAACGCGATGAGCCTGCTTGCTGCAAGAGAGCCCCGAGCTGTGGGGTGGAGCCGTCCTCGACATAAAGAGGCAAGTAGCTGTGCCAAAAACCTCGTGAGCCGCTCGTCTCCCACCACGACTTGTGGAAGATGGTCCAAAGTAAGGCCTGATGGCCCTGCCGGCTTGCCTTTGCTGTTGTCCAGTAGAGCCTTCTACACTCCATCCCCATCACGGAACTGAGTAGGGGCCCGCCTCGCTGCCTCTACTACCCATGCTGGTGTCGGTCGCTCCTTTGCCGGGTGCTTTGCCTGTAGCTGCGCCAATACCTCTGGTCTGGGCGGTGCCAAGGAGGTACTGTCCAAGGTATTACATGCCTTTGACGTGTTCCCTCGGTGGAATTTGGTCACCGCCCTCTGTAGTCGTTGTTCCCTTGCCTCCTCCTCTCCGTGATGCACATACCGTGGTGGTGGTGCACGACTTGTCGGCCGAGCATGCGCGACTGCCTCTCCCCATGACTCTTCCCATTGTCCTTGGAGGAACCGGGTCGCTAGTGATCTCACCCACTCAGTATCTGAGCACTCGTTGCTGTGGGCGCGTCTTGAGGATGAGGCTCGGCATCCCTTGGAGGAGCACTGGTCCTACAACATCTATGGGGTTGGATGTACACCTCACCAAGGGGACTGCCACCGCTGCCCATACTGAGTCCAACGCGCCTGCTGGGACTCGCGAGTAGATGAAAGGAGGGAGTACCTCTGCCCCATACAGTCGGCCCCACTCCAGCCCCACTGCCCACCGCCACAACTGCTCCCATTGCTGGCCACCGCTCTGCTCCCCACCCGCGTCAGCCCTCGGCCGTTGCTGCTACTCGCCTCTGCCTGTGGTGCCCTGTCGGCTGTCTCCCCTACCTCTCTGGGCACCCTCTGGTGCTGCAGCGGACGGTCTCGATCCTCCCTTTCCCACGGTTGTGCCCTCCCAAGCGCCTCCTCCAGGCCCTCCTTTCACGCCTGTCGCCACTCCTCTCACCCGAAGCTGGTCTCTGGTGGTCTCTCTCTCCAGCTGTCTGGCCACTGCTATACCTCCACCCCCAATTCCCGGTCCAACGACCTCTTGCTGTCGTCGCTATCCCATGTCCCTCTCTGTCATCAGACCCTCCCGCGACTCTCGGTTTCACCTGTGGCCCTCCGGTCCCACTGCTCCCCTCTCTCCCCTCCTCTTTGGTGGTGTCAGGGGGAATAGCTCTCGAAGAAACCGTCCTGCCTCTGTGTCTGCGTCATCTCTTGCGCTCCCCTGAACCCCGGGCCCATGGTCGTGGTCGCGCCCCTCCCGTGGTCTCCTTGGCGACTCACCGTCTCCCTGTGGATGTCCTCCTCCACCCGCTCCGTCACCCGGCTGCTCCCCTTGCAGCCGGTCTCCCGGGGAGGAGGACTCCCCCTCCTGGCTCTGCTCCCTCTCGCGATGGGATTGCTCACGCTGGGCGCGCTGTCCTCGTACTCGCCGTACCCGACGCGCCTCTTCCTGTGCCGCCCGTCGCTCTTGAATCCTCTGCCGCTCGGCCTGCCAACCCTCCACCCCAAGGATCTACTCCAGGTCCGCCAGGCTAGCTTCTAGTGCCTGTCGCCCTGCCATTCACTCCCGTCGCTCGTTGGCATCCTCGTCCTGATCCCCCCTTCTGGTACCCCCCTCCATACGGTGAGATCCCTTGCGCACTTCTGCTGTCCTCTCCTGGAGCCGTCGCTAGATGCCCTAGAGCGCCGACCTCAAGCAGTAGCCCCAATGGCGGTAGCCCCAGTGTCCACTAATTGACCGCTTGCTTTTTCCCGTGAACCCGCATCCCATCCAAGGGCACTTCCATGGCGGACCCCATCGTGAAAGCATTCCTCTGCTCTCCGTCCCCTGTGTTCACGCAATGTCATCCCCACTTCTTCCTGTAGCGCTCATTGCTTGTGCTTGCCTCATTTCCTCCTCCGTGTGTGGTTGTCGATCCACCCCTCGGTTGTGTCTGGCAGCTGCTCCGCTGGTTATCTCTTCAGGTGAGGGCTGTGATCCCTCCTCTTGCTCCGGTGCCTCTCCCCCTCCCTCCGCTGCGGCTCCCATCTCTGGTGTGCCCAGTGGCACTCGATCTGTCTCGTGATCACCTGCCTTCTTCCGTCTCCCAGCAGCCATCACTTCCTCCCCTGGACCCAGAGCTTCCTTGCCTTCCTCGGCCCTCCTACGCCCACGCCGTCTCCTCACCCCCATCTTCATGCGCACTTTTCGCGCCCTTGCCGGCCTGTCCTGCACCATGATCAGCCTTCCGGCCCCCTCTGTCGTCCATGGTACTATGGCCAATGTTGGCCCTTTGTCTCCCCTTGGTGGGCGGCTCATCGCACCCTCTTCTCCTTGCCTCTCCTCTCGGGTCCCTTCCTCTTCCTCTCCTTTTTCTTCCTCTTCCTCTCCTTTCTCCTCCTCCTCCTCTTCACCCCCTGTCTCTCCTTCCCCCCCCTCCGTCTCCTCCTGTCCTCCCCCTCCTCCTCGTCACCTCTTGCTCCTGATCCGCTTGCTTTGGTTGCCCTCCCTCCGCTCCCTCCGCTCCCCCCACTCCCTTGGGCGCTATGGTCCCTAACACTA
>SZWC01000657.1:307877-321426 GCA_023375785.1 Penium margaritaceum | reverse complement strand
AGATAGACAGACAGACAGACAGACAGACAGACAGATAGATAGATAGATAGATAGATAGATAGATAGATAGATAGATAGATAGATAGGTAGATTGATAGATAGATAGATAGATAGATGGATGGATGGATGGATGGATAGATGGATGGATGGATAGATATGTAGATAGATAGGTAGATAGATCAAATTCACTCGATGGACCGGATTTTTAAATGTGAGAGCAAGTTCCGAGTTCTCCACAAAAGTGGCATCAGCAAACACAAAAGCAGCCTGAAAGATGAGCACAAAGTACGTAGTCTGGATCATAACCGTGAAGTCCAACTCGTCCTCCTAACATGCTCATCCTTTCTTTCTGCCCTTGCTCCACAAAGGAGAGGTATGCCACGGATGGTTCTTCAACTCTTCTGTACAACACCTTCCATACTGTGGGGATGTTCTGGCCAAGAGAAGTGTCAAGCACACGTTCCGTGGCCGGCTATTGAAGTTACAATAGCTGTCCGCGTGTGGGCCACTACCATGTGCTAGTTGAGGAGGGCACACAATGGTAGTTCCACTCTTGCAGTACCTCCCTGCCGGTCTGATCTCTGCTTGGTCACCTCTGATGACGCATGCAACACCTTGCGGATGCCTTTCAAAAGGTCACCCAAGGTCTTCATTGCTGGGATGACAAACTCCATGTGATTTTTCTCTGCCTTGCGTTGCTACCATCCGTACCTCCTCTCTTTTATCCTCAATGCATCCTTCAATGCCACTCCTGACAGCTTCGTCGACGCCCTCCGTAAGCTCGGCTGCTACGAGTATGTGATGACCACATGCATCATGAGCATGTGACGTGTGGCTAGGTCAAAACATGTGATGTCCGAGCACCCCTCTGGTCGCAGTCTTGCATGGTCAACTGTCACCCTTCCCATCCCACTATCGTGTACCACTACTTCCAACTCTCTGATCACTGCATCATGGACCACCTTCATGCCCCATCCCTGGATACAGCGGAGGATGTGCTATTGTGTGCAGGGGTTTGTAGGGCTCCACTCCGCACATGTGCACAATGGTGTATGGCGTAGGTGTACAATCAGTAACACGAGGCAGAACCTACACGCCCCTCTCCGGTTGGTGACGGACCGGGGATGTTTCAATAGGCAGTCCCCGCTGTGCTCCCCCCGAACCGTCCGCAGCCGCTACAACTCTGTGATTACTCCCTCCCCTCCCAACTCAGCTGCCACCACCGATCAGCGCTCCCCAAGCTACCATTCCTGGATTGTGTCACACAATTTCTGGAACGGGCATTTGGGGATCCCTTGCTTGCACTCTGCCAATTGTGGAACCTTAACTCTCACTACATCTGGGAACCCCTGTAGTGCCTTCTCTCAAAGCTATGCAAAGGTCCCCCTCGTCCATGATCTCTACCCTCCTCCCTCGTCCCCTTTGGCCTCCTCAGAACCCCGTGGATGGTAGAGGCCTCTCACGGCATGCGAGGACTGGAGTCAGCTACATAGAAATGAGAGGGGGACGAGGTCCCCCACTCTCACCAAGCCCAACTTGCCTAGCGGAATTGGAAGGCATGCCTGTTGCTCAACATGGGCCACTTTCTACCGCTCTCTGGTCCCCTGCACGTCATCAAGTCCCAACAGCCGATGAAGGCATGACCACACCTTGTCAAACCGTTGCAACCGAATAGTCCACCACTCTGACAGGGGCGTCAACCGCGTGATATGCTAAATCCTGCGAGTGGTACACTCACTCAAGATGCTCAACACAGATTGCGTACATGGCATGTTGACAATCGTCTCCAACATCTCTTCCACCTTGTGTACTCCCATGTTTAGACGTGCTCAACAAAAACCCTTTTTCCTGATCGGACTCCCCAAGTTCACCATCCCGTCCGTCGCTCATGGAACCCCCGTAATGCTACCAGGCGCCTACGCCACTCCCGCCCGTAGGTGCAGCAGGCATTTGCGAGGCTGAACCTCTATCCCAACCGCCGCCAATGCCCTCTCTTGTGCTGTGAACGCCGCCTCAAGCTCGTGCACTCTACCCAGCAGGTGTGTGTTGTCCAAGTAAGCCAGCACCCGTCCCGTCCCCCTCATTGCTTTTGTGCAGTCTCGAGTGCATCATACTCCGCCAAAGCATAAAAGAAAGGGGTGATTGGGTCTCCCTATCACACCCCCCTATCCAACTGGAGCACGCATGGCTGCACTCCTCCCTTGTAACATAGGTCAGAGGGCAGATCGTAAAAGAGGGCCAGTGTTGAGATTAGTTGTTCCAATCCCCTCGCCCGGACTGCCTCAAAGATGGCTACTCGCTTCACCAATCTGTATGCATCTCCACATCAATACTCAGCAGCCCCTACTCCGTCTACTAGTCTAGCTGCTCCATGATGGTGTGGACCACCGGGTTCCCCTCTCCCCCGCCGACACAACCACAATCTGTTGCTGTGGTGCCAATGCTCTCTCCATCTTGCTCCTCCCCGTACTCGCCATCCATCCCCATAGTAGGTGTGGAATTGCCTCACCTATTGCACTTAGCTACACACCACCATCAGGCTTTGCTAACACAATAAGCCTGTTCATTGCAAGGAAGCCCCGAGCTATGGGCTGCAGCGGTCCCTGACATGGAGAGGCAAGTAGCTGCGACAACAGCCTTGTGAGCTGCTCGTATCCCACCACAACCTGTCAAAGATGGTATAGGGTCAGTCCTGAGGGCCCTGCCGCCGTACTTCTGTTGCTTTCCACAAGGGTCCTCCATACCCCATCTGCATTAGGGAACCCTAGAGGAGCTTGCCTTGCCTTTGCTACCCACGCTTGTGTCAGCCGATCATTTCCCGTGTGCTTCGTGTGCAGCTGCGCCAACACCTCTGGTGCAAGCGGTGCCAATGAAGTACAAGTTAAGGTATTTCATGCCTTGGAATGGCTCCCTAAATGGAACTTTGTCATCGTGCTCTATAGTCGCTGCTCTCTTGCCTCCTCCTCTCTGTGGCGCAATCGGCATGGTGATGGTGAATGACTTACAGGGTGAGAATGTGCGACGACCTCTCTCCACAGCTCCTCCCACTCTCCCTACAGGAAACAGGTAGCCAGCAATATCACCCAGTTGGCTTCTTAATCATGCCTATGCTGTGGATGCGTTCTAAGGATGAGGCACGGCATCGCCTAGAGTAGTAGAGGACCTACAACATCCAAAGGGTGGGATGTGCACCACCGCTTGGTGCTGCTGCTTGCCTCTGCTTGTGATGCCATGTGGAACGACCCTCCCACCTCTTTGAACACCCACTGATGCTACATCCTACCGTCTGGGTCTTCCTCTTCCTATGATGGTGCCATCCTGAGCTTCTTCCCCGGTCCCTCCTGTTGCGTCTGTCACGACCCCTCTTTTCTGAGGCTGGTCCCTGGTGGTCTCTTTGGCCGACTGTCCGGCCACTGTTGCACCTCCACCACTGATCCCCAGTCCCATGACCTCACGCTGTTGATGTTGTCCGCTGCCCTTGCGTGCCATTCAGCCTATCCTTGGCTCTTGATCCCATCTATGACCCTCCGGTCTTCCTGGCCCCATTGCTCTCCTCATCTCTGGGGCTATCAACGGAAAGAGCTCTCGAACGGACCGCCCCGCCTCTGTATCTGTACCCATCCCCTCGCTTCCTAGGACCTTGGGTCCCCAGTCAGGGTCATGTCCCTCCCTTTTCCCCAGCGGTGACTCCATCTCCACCCGTGGACGTCCTCCTCCACCTGCTCGATCTCTTGCCTGCTGCTCTCTTAACCCATCCCCCTGTGAGGAGGACTCTCCCTCCTGGCTGAGCTCCCTCTCACGGTTGGCTTGCTCTTGCCGGGCATGCTGTACTCAAACTCACCGTATCCTTTGCACCTCTCACTTTGCTGCCCGCCTCTCCTGAATCATGCGATGCTTGGCCTGCCATCCCTCCACCCCAAGGATCTACTCCGGGTCCGCCAGACCTGCTCCTAGTGCATGCCGTCCTGCCAGCCACGTCTGACGCTCTCAGGAATCATCGTTCCGATCCCCACTCCTGGTGTCCCCTCCCATATGGTGGGTCCCCTCTGTCACTCCCACCATCTTTTCCTGGCTCTCCTGCTTAACTCCCTGGAGTGCCGATGTCAAGCACCAGCCCCTATGTCGGTAGCCCTAGTGTCCACTCATCGATCGCTTACTCTTTCCAATGAACCTGCATCCCATCCATGGACACCACCACGGTGGGCCCTAACGTGGGGGAATCCTCCTGATTTCTCCATCATATGCTTGTTTGGTGTCGTTCCTGCCCCTTCCTACAGCACTCGACTTGTGTGCAGGCCTCCCTCCCTCCCATGTGCACGTTGGCTAGTCCTGCTCTTGAGTGGGTCTCACAGCTGCTCCGCTTGTCATCTCCCCTGAGACCGATTGTGATCCCTATGCGTGGACCCCTGATTGTTCAGTCATCCTAGTGTGGCCTCTGCCGGTGCCCATGCTTCCCTCTTGCTCCATTGGCTCACTCACCCCTCCCACTGAGGCGCTCATCCGTAATGTGCCCGGCGGCACCAGATGTGACTCGTGACCGCCTGACTCTTCCTGCCTGCTAGCTGCCTAGACTCCCTCTCCTGTAATCCAATTCTCCTTGCCTTCCTTCGCCCTCCTTTTCCTACGCCATCTCCTTACTCCCATCTTCACGCGCGTCCTCCCTGTTCCTACTGGCCGGTCCACCATGACAGGCCCGTGGGCCCCGTCCGTCGTCCATGGTACTATGGCCAACGATGAATCTGCGTCCAGAATTGGCGGGCGGACCCCCGCGCCCTTTTCTCCCCATCTCTCTTGTCGTGTCTCTTTGCTTTCCTTCCCTATCTCCCCCACCTCCTCCTTACCCTGTGTCTCTCCCCCGTCCCCCCTCTGTCTCCACCCGTGATCCCCATCCTTGTCAACGCCCCCTGCACCTGATCCGCTTGCTCCAGATGCACTCCCTCCGTTCCCTCCTCTCCCACCGCTCCCCTGGATGCTATGGTCCCTAGAACCAGGGACCTCCTTGCTTGTTTCCTCATCTGTGTCCTCCCCCTCTTGTCCTCCACTCTCCTTGGCCGATTGCAGCGTGTCTCCCACATCTCCTGTCTCCGTGCGCACAACCTCCGGTCAGTGTTGACCTTGGTACCATGTTGAACAGCATATCGATGTCTACAAAGAGCATTGATTTAGTCAATCTGAGGCACTTCGATTCTCAAGAAGTGTAAACTAGTCAGGAGTGGCAGATTTGATGCTATGAAGCATAAACATGAATTGTTTTAGAGCCATTTGTGCCATTTTTCAACTTATCATCATTCTAAGTCATTACATTACATCACACCAATGTAAAATCAATAGCATCTCCAGAACATTCAGCAACTTGATCTTAGCCTTGTAGCCACAAAAATATACACTATGTAATGTATTGCCACCAGTAAGGGAGTGAATGACACCAATTCACAGTACTTCCAAAGTGCAGTCCATTGAAAGTTGCAAAAGCCCAATTCATGACAGGTAACACAAATGGGCAGTTAGAATTGATATGAAGTTCCAGCCATGGAAAACAGAAACAGTGGTGTCTATCCTACTTCTTAGCACGCCTGAGCCTAGCTGGCCTTTGAGCTGTAGCAAGGCGTTTTGTACCTGATGGATAGGTGGATGTGTCGTCTCTTCCAAGAACATCATTGTGGTCCTAAGCATGGCCGTTGTTGATACTTTCCTCTGGTCCTTGGTCTCGAGGTAAAGGCTCAGTTGTGTCATATGTACTTCCCTCTCTTTCTGGGATTGTTGCATCTACTGCTGTTGAAGTTGCAAGAATTGTTGGAGTTGCATGAGTAACAGGTGTTGAAGGACTTTAATCATTCTCAGGAGTTGCAGATTCTTCAGCAGTAGCAGCAGCTCAAGGAGTTTCAGGGGCTCCAGGAGCTGCTGCTAGGGTTGTTGCATCTGCTGCTGTCGAAGTAACATGTGTTTGGTTGCGAATGATCTGCCTCTTGCGAGGGGTAGAGACCACGGAAGTGGTCTCATGCCGCATGCGGACACGACAAGCATGTGGCAGCATGGGTGTATTAACCAGCACCCGGATGTTTGCTTGTATTTCCGCCACATCATCATTTGCCTCTGCTCCAACTGCTTCCTCTTCATCATCCTCCCCCTCACCACTGTCACTGCTCTCATCATCACCACCATTGAGCAACTCCACCTCCTCTCCCTCCTCCACAACCTCCCTGTCCTCTTTACTAACTTCTCCTTCATCTGCTGTTGCTTTTGCTTATGCTGCCACCGATACCTGCCTGGTTGCTCGCCCGCCGCACTTGCTATGCACCTTGCGATGTTGGAAGTTGTTGTGGACAAGCAGCTCGAGCATTGAGACCAGGAGACAGTTCCTATGAGAAATGTGCACCAACTCTTATGTGTAGAATACACATTCACATTCAGAGGAAGAACATGGTTGAGGGAGCACCTTCAGAGCAAGATCACGCAAGCTACACATGTAGTACATGTAGTTCACATGTCATTCAATAGCCGTCATGCTCTTGCTTTGCACCTTAGCCACTGCAGCCACCACCTTTGCATTTTTTTGGTGCAGTTATTGTGGGAACATATTTCACCATGACCTGGCCCCTCTTGAAGGCCGATATCTCAAGTAGAAGATCATCATGCTTGTCTGCTGGAACTAAAGCATCCACAACAGACTGCCATGCCTGCATGATTGCTGAGTCAAGTGAGAGATTGTTTCCAAAGTTCTCAGGGCGCATCCTCGTGCAGCAGCGTACAGGGGGCAGGCCATGCCTTTGTTCCAGTGAGAATTGAGACATCCAAGCACAAACTGAAGGTGAGACTTAGCAACCTTTGCTGGCTTCCTTCCCTTATTCTCAACCAGAACCTTCAACTCTTCTGCACAATCGAGCTGGCCCTCTTAAAACTCACCTCCTGAGCCACCTTTCCAATCAGCCACCCGCAAGGCCCTCACCAGAAGCTCCAAATGGTTCCAGAGCTAGCGTACCTGCACTCAAAAGACCATGCGGTGTGTGATAGGGTACACCTCCTTCTTCCTTGCTTTGAGGCCTGCATCCCGCCTGACTCCCATCTGCCTCCACAGGTCCGTGTTGACCATGGTATCCAAATTATCTTTTTGGTCCAGCAGGCGGTCAACCATGTCAAACATTGAGGCAAACCTGGTCTCGCACCATGCCAGCAACATCTTGCCGCCACTCCTCTTGTGCATCCAGGAGCGTGGCAGGTCATTGTTCCGCAATTAAGACACTAACGTTTCACACTTGTTGATGATTGATCCACCCAGTAGATTTTGGCAACGTCCTTCAATATGAGGCTGATGTTGTACGCACAACATCCCTGGAAGAGGGGGGAGGGGTACTTCTACTTCAGGTCCGTGAATACCTTCTTGTTGGTGGAAGTGTTTGTCATAGATGGTGGAGACCATCCTCTTCTCCCCCACTATCTCGATGGCTGTTTCGATCATCGCTGCCGCATGGTCTGCGCCACGGACCATACGGCATCACGTGAGTGTAGGTGAACGGATCCTTGTACGTCACATGCCATTGCATTGTACATGGGACGGACCTGGTGGTTAAAGCATTCATCCATGGCCACAGAGAAGCTGCAGATGTCCCAGGCCTACTTCATGGGAGTATCAAGCTCTTTGAACGTTTTCTCCAGCTTCAGCAGCAGGTCCTTCACAACTGTTGTGCAACTTGGAAGCCGGAAGCCGGAGGAGATCTTCCGGCTATTCCTAACCACCTTCAACAATGCCGCCTCCAGACTGAATGAGATAGGCAATGTCGTGACGCACATAAGCTTCAGAATGCTTGGCTGGCACCAATCATTGTTGCCACGTTCCAAATACTGGTCCATGCTGGACAGACAGATGGAAGAAGCCTGCTTGATGTCGAAGACGGGCGTCATGTCGGAGGGGCTCTCCCTCCGATGGGTCTTAGAGGGCATCGGGTCTTTGTCATCACTATCAGATTCCAAGATGACACCAACGACTGTGGTTAATTCCCTCTCAAATGTCTCCCACAGCTTCATCCAGTTTGTCCTTGGTACCCCACTCAGGTCCGAGGCCTTTGTACAGCTGCACACTCTGAGGCTTCCATCCAGACGGGGGTGATGGGTCACAGTCGGTTCCTGGGACGTCCCAACATGTGGATGGCGGATATGAGCACTTTCCCACGTTGTGGTTATCACCAATGAAGTGGCCGCAGATGTAGTCACACCTGCCCGACTTGATGGTACCACACGCACCACACCTCCACCCACGTTTTTTTTGTTTTTGTCTGCTCTGGCTCGCAGCGCTTACTCAGCTCCTTGGTGAGGTGATCTCCACTGCATGCACAATTCTTTGCCGGATTCTACTTGGATGCGTCAAAGGGGTTGGTCAGGCCAGAGGAGGGGCTGGGTGAGTGGACAGTGTTGGCTGCAGAAGAGGCCCATTGTGAGGGCTGAGACGAAGACCAAGAGGGGTGCGTTGCCATTCTGGTGCGACGCTAAGTGTCGCACCTGAGAACGACCAGAAGGGTGGCTTGTTACTGGCATTTCATCCTTAAAGGACTACTTGTGCCCAACCCAACCCATAGGACTACGGTGCATGGGGCATGACCCATACACCAAACCACATACGCTCACCTGTAATGTATTGCATGTATCCGTGAAATTTACCGTTACATGCACCTCATACATATTGAAGGCATTGATGGTTACAAGGTTTACATAGCGGAAATGTGTGAAAGTGTTTGTAACGATGTACTTTCAAACCGTTCTATTGTACGAGCAAAGTATTGCTTTTCAAAAGAAGAGCATCGCTAGTTGTGTATTAGAAGTTAAGATTTTTTCATAGTAGCAAATGAGGGATTTAAAAAAAAAAGAATATTTCACCCGATGGTTGCAGCGGTGTACATGTAAGCTTTCCAGCTGGCATTCCATTTGTGGACTACACAATCACTAAGTGATGAGGTCTTAAATCCACCAATGGATGACCTCTCTTTGTTGACTTGTACATTGCATGCATGCATCAATATCTATTGTCATGCCTTAGTATGCTATAGCATATGATGTGTTGTTATCCATCAAAGTAGGCTCTTGAAGGTGAAATGTCGAGGCCGAACGTGATTTTCCGAGATATGCAAAAATGCCCACTTCCAAAGTGGTTGCTCATAGGACACCTAGGAAACCCGGTTTTTCCTGCCCGGGTTCATGTATGGGCCCTATAATGCCACGATGCCACAATGATGTAGCTCTTTGTGGCATTGTCGTTGTAGGGCCCCTACAACAAACCAGGAGGGCAACACTGCCGCCAGTCCCCTGCATTTCTGTACTATCGTAGTCATCAGCTCCTTCTAGTCTACCCCCTCAGTCATCTCCATATCATCCCACTGTGTCGTGCATCATCCCTCCATCTGCACCACTCTTTCCTTCAATCTCTGACTGGCATGGTGACTCCTCTCCGTCAGAGTCCATTGCACTATCAGGGCCACTGCCAGTTCTCCCAGTCCCCTCGGGTGCTGGTCCAATACTCCCAGTATCGCTCCGCACAAAGTCTTGCATCCCCTCATGACCTCATGTTGCGCTTGTTCATCCTCCTGCTATTTGTGCTCTCTCCCTCTAGCCTGGGCTATTACAACTGACTGCATCTCTTGCATAGCCTTGTATAACTCTTGCACGCGTGACTCTAACATAGCCTGCACCACCTGGACCCATTGCAGCTCTTGCCGGAGAGCATCAGTTTGGCCTTGGATGACAGCAAAGTTGCTGCCCATTACCTCGTCGTAGCGAAGGAACAGCCCCCAGACTCTGTCTCTTGTGTCCTCCTACAACGCCTTGCATGCCAAGATCACCTCCTCCCATAGGGTTCAAACCATCTCCATCCAGCCAGGATGGTCGCGGTGCCCATCCTGTTGGTTTGGGTTTTTTGGTCTCTCATCTCCTGCTGCCCCTCGGCTAGTGTCAACAACCGCCTCCTTCCTCTGATCCTAGTCCATCTCCTTCGGACGTCACCCGATAGGCTCTCTCTCCTCCCTCCCACACTCTGCCTTTGTTTCTTCTTGTCCGGTTGTCCCCTCATCTTTCCCCTTTCCCTCTCCACTCTCAACCGGATGACGTCCACCAATGGTCCCAACATCTATGTCGCAGTCCCAATGCTCCCTAGTCTTGGCCGGTGCCTCACTGGCTTGTATTCCACCTGTCCCTTGCTTGCTCTTGGTCATCCTTGTGGCAGTATCCACCCCACAGGTCGACACAAGGACATGTGGTGACCTTGCCTCCCCCACACAACCTTTTCTTTCTCAGCCTCCATGCTTGCCATGGCCTCACATGCTCTCTCCCCACTCTCCTGCTGTGGCACCTGCCTCCCTTCTGTATTTTCCGATGAGGCTTGTTGTCACGCAACGTTCACCATCTGCTGTCTTGCCCTCTCCTTCTCTGCTACTCAAATCTCTGCCTGTTTCTTTCGCCAGCTCCGTGGTCCTTTCATAGTCATCTTGCATCTGTTGCGGGCTGACCGTAGTGGTGACTTGGGTCGTTCACCCTCCTGAAACTCTATGGTAGAGTCTTCCGTCGGCAGGGTTGTGGGTGGTTAGAGGAGGGTTTCTTTTTTCGGAGGCATTGGCGGTCAGGGAAGGAGTCTGGGGGTTCCCTGGACTGGGTTTTTCTATTCCAGGTATGTTTTGGTGTGAAGTTTGGGGCCGATGGTGTTGTGGAGTCTGTTATTGGGTATTTGGGTATTGATGGACGCCCCAGGTATGCCAGAAACACTCCCTCTGGGTATCTCAGCAGAGCCCCTCCCTGAGTGGGTGGTTTGAAAAAACACATCGCCCCCACTCACGATGGGGAGGGCGTCCTGTCGCGAGGGCGAGAGGGGACCCCCTCCCCCTTTGGTTTCTGTTGCTACTGATTGGCAGTACTTGGAGCCCGTCTCCAGGGTTGTCGATCGGCACAATCGCCGCCCTCCGGGAGCTCCTTCCCTCCCACCCTGCCGTTCATTTCCCCACCAGCATGAGCTCCTCCCACGCGGGGCGTTCTGTGGCCGGCGGCACTCCATCCAACCCCTCCGCCGGCCTCCTCTGCTTCCGGCACCCTGCCTCTCCCCTTTCCATGTGCCTAATCCCCACACCCCCTCCCCCCACCCCCCCCCTGATTGGGGAATAGGGGGAATGCGCAGAGTGAAGTGGGGTGACAGTGGGTCCCTCCCGGCTGCCGCATGCTGCCCGATGCCAACGGCTCCGCATGTGTGGAGCGTCAGCCTGTCGTCAGGGGCTCCCAACCCCTGCTGAAGTGGGTCGCTGCCCCTCCTATCGCCTGCTTGCTCCCACCTCCTGCCATGTGGCACATCAAGAGCGGGCCCATTGGAAAGCCAATGGCCAGGGCTCTCCAATGGGCCCACTATTGCCTCGAATGGTACACCGTAGAGGTAGTGCGAACCCACCATAGCCTGGCGGGATTGTTGATGTGAGCAGTCCACGGGGCATTTTTTCTGCTCGCTCCCTCAGTGTGCCACGTGGCGGCGCCAGAGTGGGCACGGTGTGGAGCCCTCTCCCGGTACCCTCCACGCTTAGAACGGTGTAGTGTGTTGTCCGGGCGGTGTGTGTGACGTGGGCGGCTTGGTGACATGNCTTAAAGAGGAACTCTAGAGGTTGAGCTAGCTTCCTGGCATCTATTTTCCACCTCCCTTGAGGCAGGGCATAATTTCATCTTGTGGGACTTGAACCCGGGCCCCTGCCTCTAGAGGTGGACACCATTAACCACTAAGCCACTAAGGCTTGTCTTTTTGGTGTTCCTTTTTGGAGTCACTCCTGCCATGGTGAGGAGCATCATTCCAACAATCTCCCCCTTGCGCATCACCCATGGCAGTCGTCCATGCTCAGTGTGCAATTCAAGAGGCTTGGGAAAGCCCAAGCTCCATACAAGTAGCATCATGCCTGTCCTTGGGTTGCGCCTTTGTCATGGCATCAGCAAGCATGTGCTTTGTGCCGCAATGCACAAGCACCACATCACCCTTTGCAACAAGGTCTCGTGCAAAGTGATGCCGGATCTCTATGTGCTTGGTCCTCCGGTGTAGCACAGGGTTCTTGGTCAGGTTGATGGCACTCATGTTGTCAACATTGAGTGCCGTTGGCTTCTTTTGCGGCACCCCAATCTCCTTGAGCAATCGCCGCAGCCATAGTGCCTCCTTTGCGGCTTCTGCGAGCGCAATATACTGCGCCTCAGTGCTTGATAGAGCCACACTGTCCTGCTTCCGGCTTGCCCAAGACACCGCTGTACCACCAAGCACAAAAACATAGCCTGATGTTGACTTGCGGTCATCAACGTCACCTGCCCAGTTAGCATCAGAGTAGCCAACCAACTCGAGGGAGTCAGTCCGCGCTCCCCCTCCAAACACAAGTCGCAAATGTGTCGTTGCCTTCAAGTAGCGGAGGATTCTCTTCACCGCTTGCCAATGTAACGGCCCCGGATCAACAACATAGCGGCTCACTTGTCCTTCAGCAAAGGCAAGGTCACGCCGCGTCACCACCATGGCATACATTATGCTGCCAACTGTGGACTGGTACGGTACTCCAGCCATCTCCGCCTTCTCGTCCTCCGTGCTTGGGCCCATGCTCAAGCTCAGCTCACATGTCCTTGTCATAGGTGTGCCAATGGGGTTGCACTCCTCCATGTTGTAGCGAAGGAGCACCTCCTGCACATATTTTTCTTGGCCCAGACTCTCGGTCTCGCCTGTGGCCCTCCGGTCCCACGGCTCCCCTCTTTCCCCTGCTCTCTAGTGGTGTCAAGGGGAACAACTCTCCGAGAAACCGTCCAGCCTTTGTGTCTGCATCATCTCTCGCGCTCCCCTGAACCCTGGGCCCATGGTCATGGTCGTGTCCCTCCCATGGTCCCCTCGGGGGCTCACCGTCTCCCCGTGGATGTCCTCCTCCACCCGCTCCGTCCCCTGGCTGCTCCCTTCGTAGCCGTTCTCCCGGGGAGGAGGACTCCCCCTCCTGGCTCTGCTCCCTCTCGTTATGGGCTCGCTCGCGCTGGGCACGCTGTCCCCATACTCGCCGTACGCGACGTGCCTCTAGCTGTGCCGCCCGTCGCTCCTGAATCCTCCGCCGCTCGGCCTGCCAACCCTCCATCCCAAGGATCTGCTCCGGGTCCGCCAGGCCAGCTCCTAGTGCCTGTCGCCCTGCCATCCACTCCCGTCGCTCGCTGGCGTCCTCGTCCTGATCCCCCCTCCTGGTGCCCCCCTCCATACGGTGAGTTCCCTCGCGCACTTCTGGTGTCCCCTCCTGGAGCCGTCGCTGAATTCCCTGGAGCGCTGACCTCAAGCAATAGCCTCGATGGCGGTAGCCCCAGTGTCCACTCATCGACCGCTTGCTTTTTCCCCTGATACATAGATAGATAGATAGATAGATAGATACATAGATAGATAGATAGATAGATAGATAGAGAGATCGATAGATAGATAGATAGATAGATAGATAGATAGATAGATAGATAGATAGATAGATAGATAGATAGATAGACAGATAGATAGATAGATAGACAGATAGATAGATAGATAGATAGATAGATAGATAGATAG
>SZWC01000657.1:247287-272970 GCA_023375785.1 Penium margaritaceum | reverse complement strand
TGAGATGGGCCAGGAATGCACTGCCCATAATGGGTATGTCCCCTGTGGCTCATCATAGGAACCATACCTTTTTGGCATGGTTGAATAGGCACCGGAGTCTCAGACGAGAGATCGCAGGTTCAAACCCCGCGACGGCCACATTTTGTTGTGGCCAAAACTTGGACAGGAAGCTTCTATGAAGCTTACTAAAAGCTTGGCTTGAGGATGACACTTGGCGGTCTAAGGACGCGCCAAGTAGGATTGTAGGTTGAGGTTGGCTCCAGTGGAGCCACTACAAGCAGAAGCCTTAGCAAAGCTCTGCAAGTATAAAAGCCTGTACCTTGCATGCATCCATTTACAGTTCTTGCCTTTGAGACTCCTCACAGAGTGTCCAACCAAAGGTAGACACTAAAGACCAACATGCGGACTTCGTGAGGTTGCAAACCAAACGAACCTAAAGTGTGGATCCCTCGTTCGAGGGTGATATGTTATCTTGGTTGCAATACCAAGAGCGGTTGGCGGCCTCCCATGTCGGGACCCGTTTTCTAGACCGTTGCTATCCGGCGCATTGACAATAACCACCTCCAAGAGAGTTGTGGCTATCGGCATGAGCTTGTTCTATGCGCGAGTCATACCTCTCAGCTACTGCGATCATCCCCGGTAGGTAGTCGTTGAGGTCTAGCATCACCGTCACACACGGGCGTTATTCTTGAGGCCATTGCTTCAGTGGAAACACAATTCCTGGGCGCCAAAACCACAATTTGCGAGGATCTCACAAAACCTGCGGCTGTAGCCGGCGACGCCGCCAGTTTGGCAAAGCCGACGCACCTTGGTGTTGGATATGGGGTGTCAAAACAGTGACCAAAGTGGGTTGCTTGATAAAAATAATCAGGTCACAAAAGTGAATAGAGGCTGTTTTGCTGGTTCTGTGGCACATTACGGAACTCGATTCGGAGTCCGTTTGAGGGAGATATGGATTTTCAAGATTTGGTGGCGATGGGTCCGGTTCAAGTGATGGCTCCTGCACTACCAGCACCAATGACGGCCACAATTATTGACCAAGGAGGTTTGGAGCGGCCTTCAGGGTAGAAAGGCGGCAGGAGGACCTTCAGGGAGCTTCAAGGAAGGTCCCCACCAAGATTATTGGTAGTGCACATGGCAGGGATGGTAATTCTCTTGTGTGAGAGTGTGACTGTCGCTCATCCCACTAGGCTAGGAGTGTGCTAGGAGGTGATGTTTGACAGAGTGGTTCTTCCTGATCCATGTGCCAAATGAGGCATACTTATGCTTGTTAGAAAGCTGTGCTAATTTAATTTCTCACTCAAGAGTCAATTCAGACATTCGCGTTGTCTGCAAACCTACATTTGCTTCTGTAATTTCTGTCTGTGCAACCTGCAACTCCCTCTCACAAACAGTTGGTCCTGCCTAGGCGGCTCTTAGTGAGCCGGATCACCTCCCTGAGGGCTGCCCCAGTTTGCATCAGTGGTATCAGAGCTGGAACAAGGCTTTTTCTCATCCTTGATGCATTCCTTGCATCCTGTTGTGTGAGAGAGCCATTTGTGGTCTGAACATTGCACTACCATGGCGACATCCGCTTCGGTGGTGGCCGGCATCAACATTGCCAAGTTTGAAGGCAAGAACTTCTTCAACAAGAGTAACAACATAAAGATGGTGCTGATGGAGAAGGGTCTCTGGAGCCAGGTGGATGAGAAGGAGAAGGAACCAGCAGAAAGCTCTCTCTCCCCTGTCGAGGCCCGTACCTACCGCAAGAAGCGTGACCGCGCCCTCGCCACCATCTACCTCCACCTCGCCGAACAGCAGCAACTCCTCTTCCGTGGCATCCTCACGCCAAAGGAGGTTTGGAAAAATCTTGAGTCCACTTATGCTTCCAAGTTAATCCTCATGAATATACAGCTGCGTCGTCGCTTTCACACTGTGAAGATGGATGAGTCCGGATCCATGATTGACTATATCAACATGGTAAAGTCTCTCTCTGACCAGCTTGCTGCAATTGAGGACCCTATCAAGGAGCGTGTGCTCATGATAACCATCCTTTCTGGTCTTCCTAGCAGCTATACTCCTCTCATTGTTGCCCTGGACCAGCGTGGCGACAAGCTCTCCCTGAATGATGTGGAGGAGAGCCTAAGGTTTGAGGAGGAGCGGCGCAATGGAGAAGAGGGCGGAAGCGGCCTGGACGTCGCTCTCATCACCGACTTTGGTCATGGGGGTGGTGCTGCACCAACCAGGGGCAATGGCGAAGGAGGGAAGAAGAAGGGGTAATGCCACTACTGCAAGAAGCCACGCCATTGGGCACGCGAATGCCGGAAGAAGAAGGCGGACCTTGCTGCTGGAGTGGGACCGAGAAAACAGTCCGACGCTTCTGCAAACGCCGCGCATTGGGAGAGTGGATTCGTGACAACCATCCGGGTCCTGCACGTCTCTGACAACACCGCCCTGTTCTGGATCATCGACTCCGGAGCCACGCGGCACATGACGTGTTGCGGGGAGTGGTTCGTCGTCTACACCGTCATCGAGCCTCGTTCGGTGTACATGGGGGATAACCATGTGCAAATGGCGGTTGGGGAGGGTGATATTTTGTTTTGTGCTTCCATTGAGGGTAAGCACGTGGAACGTCTTGTGAAGGGGGTGCTCCATGTTCCGGGACTGGCAGCTAACCTCCTCTCTGTCTCATCTCTCATCTCCGAAGGCATGCATGTTTGCTTTTAGAATGGTGGCTGCACCATCTCTACCCGTGCAGGCCGTGTCCTTGCAAAAGCGAACAAGGAGGATTGTCTTTACCGCCTTTACGTGGCGTCGGAGAAAGAAGCCAACTCAGCGTTGGCGGTGAGAGAGGGAAAACACGACATCGGCCTGTGGCACCGCCGGCTCGGTCACCTCGGCTTTGGCGCCATCATCTCCATGCAACAGATGGTCCGCGGCCTGGAGCTCAAGGGGATGAAGCAGCCAGGTGCATCGGCTTGTGAGAGCTGCATTGAAGGAAAGCAAGCCCGTGCTCCTTTCATAGTGGAAGGGAAGGGGGCGGCTGAGCTTCTCTCAATCATTCACTCTGATTTGTGCAGTCCCATGCCATCACAATCCTTGTCCGGCAAGTTGTACTTTGTCACGTTCATTGATGACAAGTCGAGGAAGACATGGGTGTCCTTCTTGGCTGGAAAGGATAAGTGCTTTGATGCTTTGAAGGTGTGGATTGCTGCTGCACAGAATGAGAGTGGCAGGCGGTTGAAGGTGCTTCGCACTGATGGTGGAGGAGAGTACCTCTCCAACGACTTCCGCACTTACCTCAAGCGTCACGGGATCAAGCACGAGGTCATTCCACCTGGAACACCGCAGCTGAACGGCGTGGCTCAACGTGCAAACCGCACACTCATGGAGCGTGTTTGCAGCATGCTCCAAGACGCGGAGCTCCCACCAACCTTCTCGGTGGAAGCGGTCAACACTGCAGTGTACCTGAAAAACGGGAGTCCCACGCGTGCCGTGCCGCTGATGACACCGGAGGAGGCGTGGACGGGACGCAAGCCAACAGTGACGCACCTGGAAGTCTTCGGGTGTGGCATGTTTGTGCATGTGCCTACCAACAGCCGTAACAAGCTGGACGCAAAGTCGGTGAAGGCCGCCTTCCTCAGCTACGACACCATGGGATACCGCCTCTACAACCTTGCTGCTCGCAAGATCATCCGCAGCCATGACGTCGTCTTTCAAGAGGACTTGAAGGGCTGGACTTGGAGCCCTATGTCTGCAGTTCCACTTGCTCCCGCACTTGTACCTGGAGTGGGCCAAGAATCGGCAGCAGAGTGCTGAGGATGGCGGTGACAGCGGCATCAACAAAGAGGTGGAGGGAGCTGATAAGGAGAAGGAGCCAGTAGCCGAATCTGATGAGGAGGAGCAACAAAGCAACATAAAGCAGCTTCCACGACAATCCACACGCATCAACAAAGGTACAAATGACACTGGGGAGCCGCTGAGGCGATCCGAGCGCCTCGCAAGCAAACAGAGGCCTCTAGAGGAGCTGGTGAACCTGTGCAGAGTTCCTCCACCAACAGAGTCGTCTGACCTTGAGCTTCTCTTCCTCACAGTCACCGATGATCCAGCCACATTTGCTGAAGCCATGTGCACCACCGAGGCGATAGATTGGCGTGCTGTAGCACACGAGGAGTATGGTGCGGTCATGAAGAACGGCACCTGGACCCTCGAGGAAGCTCCACGTGGCAGCCGGGTGATCAGGTGTCGGTGGATCTTCAGGCGCAAGCGTGGTGCAAATGGTAAGGTGCTCAGGTACAAAGCATGGTTGGTTGCAAAGGGGTATTCACAGACTGAGGGTGTGCATTACAATGAGACATTTGCACCTGTCGCAAAGTTCCCATCCATCCGAGCGATCCTCGCCCTTGCTGTTGCTATGGACTAGGAGGTGCACCAAATGGATGTGACGTGTGCTTTTCTGAATGGTGACCTCAAAGAGGATGTGTACATGGAGCAGCCGGTGGGGTACATGGTGGAGGGAAAGGAGGATTTGGCATGCAAGCTTGTGAAGGCCCTCTACGGCCTGAAGCAAGCCCCACGAGCATGGTACCACAAGATGTATGAGCAGCTGGCTAGCCTTGGCTTTGTGCGCAGTGAAGCTGACCATGCAGTCTATGGGCGTACGCAAGAGGCAATCCAGATCATCATCTTGGTCTATGTTCATGATCTGCTCATTGCATCTGACTCCCAGTCTCTTTTGGACAATGTGAAACAGTCCCTTGCTGCCAGATTCGACATGAAGGACATGGGAGAGCTCAGTTACTACCTTGGCCTTCAAGTCAAGCGCAACCGGCAACAGCAGACTTTGGAGATGTCGCAAAGCACGTACGTGAGCAACATCGTCAAGTGCTTGAACATGGAAGCAGCGCCCAAAGCAACGACACCACTCGAACTGGGAGCGAAGCTGAGCATGATGCAGACTCCCCGCGGCATGCAAGAGAGCAGCCCCATGGAAGCAGTGCCATACCAAGCAGCAGTTGGGAGCCTCATGTAAGCTTCTCTAATTACGCGCCTCCACATCAGCCAAGCAATGGGAGTGCTCAGCAAGTTTTGCACAAATCCGGGCATGCCGCATTGGGAGGCGGTTAAGCGCGTGCTGCGCTACCTTGACAGTAGCAACAGCATTTGCCTCACCTTCAACGGCAATAACAGCCCCATCCTCATCGCCTACAGTGACGCACATTGGGGAGGTGACATGGACACTAGGAGGTCAACCAGTGGGTTCGCGTTTGTACTCGTGGGAGGTGCAATCAATTGGAGGAGCAAGAAGCAAGAGTGTGTTGCCCTCTCCGCCACCGAAGCAGAGTACATCGCCTTGATTGAAGCAGCAAAGGAAGCCGTGTGGCTGCGTGAGCTCCTCGCTGTTGAAATAGTATGCACCTTGTCCACTGCCTAGCTGGCTAGCTACACATACAGACAAGGCATGCACTGCTCTATGGAGTATGTCCCCTTGGTCTGTTCCGAGATGGGCCGGGAATGCACTGCCCATAATGGGTATGTCCCCTATGGCTCATCATAGGAAACATACCTTTTTGGCTTGGTTGATTAGGCACCAGAGTCTCAAACCAGAGGTCGCGGGTTCAAACCCCGCGACGGCCGCAATTTTCTTTGTTGCCAGAACTGGGACAGGAAGCTTCTAAGAAGCTTACTAGAGCCTGCTTTGAGGATGACACTTGGTGGTCTAAGGACGCGCCAAGTAGGAATGTAGATTGAGGTTGGCTCCAGTGGAGCCACTACAAGCAGAAGCTTTAGCAAAGCTCTGCAAGTATAAAAGCATGTACCTTGCATGCATCCATTTACAGTTCTTGCCTTTGAGACTCCTCATAGAGTGTCCAACCAAAGGTAGACACTAAAGACCAACATGCGGACTTCGTGAGGTAGCAAACCAAACGAACCTAAAGTGTGGATCCCTCGTTCGAGGGGGATATGTTATCTTGGTTGCAATACCAAGAGCGGTTGGCGGCCTCCCATGTCGGGACCCGTTTTCTAGACCGTTGCTATCCGGTGCATTGACAAAGGGTTATGGGCCCACACTTCTGGTTCTAAGGCACACTTCCAAGACCGACTAGCGCGTGGTCTTGCAGGGCGCATAGGTACAACAGGGACACGACCATCGGACGGCTCCATCTGCACCATTAGCTTCATTGGCTTCTTCAGGTAGGGTGCGCGCACGTGTCGGACTAGGGGACAAGGTATCGCTCTGTCCATGTTGGACAAGACCCTCGAGCCCCAATGGGATTAAGCGCTACCCCTTTTTAGAAGGTGGTACGACCCCGAGTCCGTTCTCTCACGACGACACCATCGCCTTAGGCGATCATCGGCTCGAGGGGTATGCAACGGAACCAACTGCACCTTTGNTTTCCCTTGTGGAAATGGCAGTTTGAGATTGTCATGAACGTGCGTGGCTACCTCGACATCCTAAATGGGACCGAGATAGCACCAGCCGATTCGACCGTGACGACGCATGCGGCTGACCTTGCAGCATGGATGATGAAGAAGAACATGGCTCTCGCCATTCTTGTGACGTCCATCAACGAGACTCAACACTCCCACATCACAGGATGCACGTTGGCTGCCGAGGCCTACGCAAAACTCGCACGCGTGCATCAATCGAATGCCCTAGCAAACCGACTCTTCATCTTCCAACGGTTGATGTTGATGAGGGTGAGCGAAGGAGAATCGATACCCGCATTTTTGCAGTCGTTCGACAACGTGCTACAAGAGGTCCAGCAAATGGAATGGAATATTGACTCCAACATGCGTGCCATGATCCTTCTAATGGCGCTGCCGGAAAGCTGGGGGTCCTTGATCACCGTATTTGGCGGTTGGAAGGAGGCAGATCTGACGTACGAGGCTGTCGCCGAACATGTTCGCAATGAGTCCATGCGACGCAGTGGCGCCGAGGCAAACATCTCAGCCTATGCCTCTCGCTTCGGTGGACAAAGTGCAAGCTCTCGCTCCAGTCAAGGCAACATCGGAAGTTGTGGCGGTGGAGGGAAATGCAATGGTGGCGGGAGGAGTTCCAAGAAGCCTGGCAACTGTCACAACTGTGGCAAGGCTGGGCACTAGGCTAGGGACTGTCGTAGTCCCAAGAGAGAAGGCGGGAACCAAGGTGGAAAGGAGAAGAAGGAGCTCACCAACATGATGGCTAAGGGGCTGCCCATGAAGGGCGCAGCGATCCTTAGGCCCGGGGCATTCACCCTTGACTCGGGCACCAGCCACCACTCATCAAAAGAGAAGGGTGGATTTGTCTCCATGGCCGAATCTGTCATGCGCATCAAGTGTGCAAACGGTGGCGTCGTCCAAGCCATGGGCGAAGGGGACAAGGTGATCATGTTCAACGTGAATGGTGTGGAGAAGGCAGTAAACCTTCGAAAGGTGGTGTACATGCCCTCCTTTGCAACCAACTTGCTATCCGTCTCACAAATCACCGACAACAACATGACAGTGGTGTTCACCAACAAGGAAGCGGTGGCCCTAAAAAACGAGGACATCCAGATNGCCCTTGACTCGGGCACCAACCACCACTCATCAAAAGAGAAGGGTGGATTTGTCTCCATGGCCGAATCTGTCATGCGCATCAAGTGTGCAAACGGTGGCGTCGTCCAAGCCATGGGCGAAGGGGACAAGGTGATCATGTTCAACGTGAATGGTGTGGAGAAGGCAGTAAACCTTCGAAAGGTGGTGTACATGCCCTCCTTTGCAACCAACTTGCTATCCGTCTCACAAATCACCGACAACAACATGACAGTGGTGTTCACCAACAAGGAAGCGGTGGCCCTCAAAAACGAGGAGATCCAGATTTTGTACACCAAAGACAACCTCATGCTTCAAGTTCCAAGATTCGACGGCCTCTACGTGCTTCAAACCAAAGTCACCAAGTCGTTTGATGAGGGACTCGCATGTGCCACCAAGACAGTGGCACCGGAGGCGAAGGATGCACCACCAGCGACCGCTGTGGCCGCCACATCAACCAAGGACACTGATGCTGAGCTGTGCCACCGGCGATTTGGCCACGTGGCCAACAGCACGCTGCAAAAGATGCAAGAGCAAGAGGTAGTCCGCGGAATGGAAGGGTGCCCCATTGAGCATGGCAAAGGGTGTACATTGTGTGAACCATGCCTCCAAGTGAAGGCAAAGAAGAAGTCGTTTGGGAGAGGAGGTCAACGAGCAGAGCACGTCTTCGAACTGATACACAGTGACGTGTGTGGACCCTTCCACACACCGTCCAACGGAGGAAGCAAGTACTTCCTGACCTTCATTGAAGACCACAGCCGCAAGTTGTGGATCTACTTCCTCAAAACAAAGGGAGAGATCAAGGAGAAACTCCTCGAGTTCGTCGCCATGGTGGAGCGGCAAACGTCCAAGAAGGTGAAGGCGCCCCGAAGTGACAACGGGGGTGAGTACAGGGCATGCAAGCCTTGGCTCAAGCATCATGGCATCCGCCACGAGCAAACCACCCCTTACAACCCCCAAAGCAACAGCGTTGCCGAGAGGATGAACCAGACCCTACTCGGCATGGTGCAAAGCATGCTCTTCAACGCCAAGCTCCCACCTCGCTTTTGGGCTGAAGCAACAACAACGGCTTGCTACCTCTTGAACCTCACACCAGCGACCGCTTTGTAGAAGCATGGAAAGGAGCAGGACAAGCAGCTGAAGACCCGACACGAAGCATGGTTGGGAAAGAAACCCAACGCATCTCATGTGAAGGTGTTCCAGTCAACTGCATGGGTGAAGATCCAGTCGGGAGAAGGTGGAATCAAGCTCAATGCACGCTCCAAGAAGTGCATCATGGTTGGGTACGACACGTCACACAAAGCCTATCAGCTTTGGGACTAGGCAGCAAGCAAGCTCGTGAGGAGCCGTGGTGTCGTGTTCGACGAACGCACCCTTGGAAAGGGAGAGCTGCTGGACCCGACCCTCACTCCCAAAGCGGGAGAGTGGATAGTGTTTCTTGAGTCCGGAGACCAAGTACCCGACAACTGGCTCGCCTTGCCAGCAGGTGGTGGGAATGGGAGAGTAGCTGCGGAGGATGATGCAACATCTGATATGGACGCGGATACCGAGGCGTCCGAGGCTTCCAGGTCTGACTTGGAGTCTGACGACTCTTCTGACGACGATGACGACGACGAAAAACCACCACCTGTGAAAGCACCAGCACCAAAGCAATAAGCGGCACCACTACCCCGGCGCAGTTTGCGACCAAAGAGAGCACCTTTGTGGTATGAGGATGATTGGACCGGCCTTAGCTGGTCATGCATGACTTAGGGAGAGCCGTCCACAGTGGCGGAGGCCATGAATGGCCCAGATGCGGCCAAGTGGAAGGAGGCAGTGGATAGCGAGCTCACATCCATTGCCGAGAATGGAACGTGGGTGCTGGTGGATAGACCCGACAAGGCCCACGTGGTGGGATCCAAGTGGGTCCTCCGAGTGAAGAAGAAACAAGACGGCAACATCGACAAGTTCAAGGCAAGGGTAGTGGCTAAAGGGTTCTCTCAACGCCCGGGCTCCAACTACGATGAGAAGTTCGCGCCTGTCGTGACCTTTGTCTCCATCCGCTCTCTTCTTGGCATTGCTGCCGCAAAGAACTTGGAGATACACTAGATGGACATCAAGACAGCTTTCCTTTATGGGAAGCTTGCCAAGGAAGTGTTGATGGAGGTGCCCGAAGGAGTCGAAGCTCCCAAGGGCAAGGTGTGCAAGTTGGTGAAAGCGCTCTACGGGCTGAAACAGGCCCCAAGGATGTGGTACAAAGAGATGGACGGTTTCATGACTGGCCTCTCCTTCGTGCATTGCCAGAATGACCCAAGTATGTACGTGCGCGATGATGGGAGAGGGCTGATGCTGGTTGCGCTGTACGTGGCTGATCTGATCATCTGCTCGTCTTCGGTCGAGCTGCTGGATGGGCTGATGTCTGACCTCAGCAAAAGGTTCAAGATGAAGGACATGGGTCCTCTCGAGTACTACGTCGGGATTGCTATCCACCGCAACCAAGTAGCAGGCACCATCGAACTCAACCAAACCAAATACAGTGGTGAGGTGTTGAAGCGCTACCACATGGAAGACTACAAACCTGTCATCATCCTAATGACGACCGACACAAAGCTGAAAGCCTCCATGTCGCCAAGCAACGAAGCAAAACAAAGGGAGATGCAAGACATCCCCTACCAGTCCGCCGTGGGTAGCATCATGTACGCCATGGTAGGGACTCGTCCGGACATCTGCTATGCTGTGGGACAAGTGAGCAGATTCGTGGCCAACCCTGGGCCACAACATTGGCAGGCAGTCAAGCGCATCTTGCGCTACTTGCAAAAGACACGTCACATGGGCCTCGTCCTTGGAGGCGAAGAAGGAACAGACCCCTTTTGTGTGAAGTGCTACACCGACGCTGACTGGGGAGGAAATCTCGATGACAGGAAATCCACCTCTGGATACGTGTGCATCTTGAATGGCACTGCCATCTCATGGGCCAGCAGGAAGCAGGATTGTGTTTCCATGTCCACGGCTAAGGCAGAGTACGTTACTTAGTCTGAGGTGTGCAAGGAGACTGAATGGCTCCGCAGCCTCCTTGGCGAAATGACAGTGCCACAGAAGGACGCCACAATTGTACACATGGACAACATGAGCGCCATCTCGATGGCTGAAGACGAGATCATCTCCCGGCGAACAAAGCAAATCGACATATGTTACCACTACTCACTTGACCTGGTCATGAAGACCGTGGTGGACTTGCAGCACTGCGAAACAAAGAGCATGCTTGCTGACCGCATGACCAAGCCGCTAGAGAGCGACTTGCATTATGTACGCATTCGTGGATTTAGCATGAGGAGTGCGGCAGAGGAAGGGTGAGCTCCAAGGCATTGATGGAGCCGAGCAAGAGACAGATGGACAGAGGTGTAAGGGAGAGATTTGTTGAAATAGTATGCACCTTCTCCACTGCCTAGCTGGCTAGCTACACATACAGACAAGGCATGCACTGCTCTATGGAGTATGTCCCCTTGGTCTGTTCTGAGATGGGCCAGGAATGCACTGCCCATAATGGGTATGTTCCCTGTGGCTCATCATAGGAACCACACCTTTTTGGCTTGGTTGATTAGGCACCGGAGTCTCAAACCAGAGGTCGTGGGTTCAAATCCCGCGACAGCCGCAATTTTCTTTGTGGCCAAAACTGGGACAGGAAGCTTCTAGGAAGCTTACTAGAGCCTACCTTGAGGATGACACTTGGCGGTCTAAGGACGCGCCAAGTAGGAATGTAGGTTGAGGTTGGCTCCAGTGGAGCCACTACAAGCAGAAGCTTTAGCAAAGCTCTGCAAGTATAAAAGCCTATACCTTGCATGCATCCATTTACAGTTCTTGCCTTTGAGACTCCTCACAGAGTGTCCAACCAAAGGTAGACACTAAAGACCAACATGCGGACTTTGTGAGGTTGCAAACCAAACGAACCTAAAGTGTGGATCCCTCGTTCGAGGGTGATATGTTATCTTGGTTGCAATACCAAGAGCGGTTGGCGGCCTCGCATGTCAGGACCCGTTTTCTAGACCGTTGCTATCCGGCGCATTGACACTCGCAAGCCTTGAACAGCAGCAAACCACAGCAACTACAATCTACTGTGACAACATGAGCGCCATTGCTCTGACCAAGAACGCAGAGTTTCACGCCCGCACCAAGCACATTGACTTGCGATATCACTTTATCCTCAAACTCGTGGCACAGAAGGTGGTGCAGATCAAGTTCTGCCCTTCAACCATGATGCTGGCAGACTTCCTGACCAAGCCGCTGGCAGCATACCGCTTTGAGCAGCTGAGGGGACAGTGTGGACTTGTGTGATTTTTTTTCTCGCAAAGTGAGAGAATGTTGGATATGGGGTGCAAAAGTGACCAAAGTGGGTTTCTCGATAAAAATTATCAGGTCACAAAATTGAATAGAGGTTGTTTTTTTGGTTCTGTAGCACTTTACGGAACTTGATTCGGAGTCCATTTGAGGGAGATATGAATTTTCAAGGTTTGGTGGCGATGGGTCCTGTTCAAGTGATGGCTCCTGCACTTCCAGCACCAATGACGGCCACAATTATTGGCCAAGGAGGTTTGGAGCAGCCTTCAGGGTAGAAAGGCGGCACATGGACCTTCAGGGAGCTTCAAGGAAGGTCCCCACCAAGATTATTGGTTGTGCACATGGCAGGGATGGTAATTCTCTTGTGTGAGAGTGTGACTGCCGCTCATCCCGCTAGGCTAGGAGTGTGCTAGGAGGTGAACTTTGACAGAGTGGTTCTTCCAGCTCCATGTGCCAAATGAGGCGTACTTATGCTTGTTAGAAAGTTGTGCTAGTGTACTTTCTCAATCAAGAGTCAGAAATTCGCGTTCTCTACAAACCTACATTCGCTTCCGTAATTTCTGTCTGTGCAGCGTGCAACTTCCTCTCACAAAAAGTTGGTCCTTCCTAGGCGGCTTTTGGTGAGCCTGATCACCTCCCTGAGGGCTGCCCCAGTTTCCATCACTTGGCACACGCGTTCCTCCTCACATCACCCACGGTAAAGCACTTGATGAACGAATCCGTGAACTCCGTCGAGGAGGTCGGCCATTTCAGGGTAGGGTCGCCATTTTCTGCAGATTGAAGCCAATGGGATTGAGATTCCAGTTGCGGCCGCAATGCCCGCGACCATGGCTGCTCCACTGCCATGTGGATTGGACCACATCACATCAGGCCACCAATCCAATGATGCCCCTCTCAACAAGGTCACGGCATAATCGCGGCGCGCCTCGTACCTTGAGGCATCCATGCCGGTGACGGTAAAGTACACCTCTAGTCCGAGTATCCAAACGTGTGGAACTTGCCCATCTTTCCTTGATGGGTCAAACAGATCCGGCTTGGGCCGGCTTGGGACGCCCACCGTAGGTCCGTTTGCGGTGGCAACTGCCACTTGTGTTGTCACTGGACGCTTCGGGAGCTCTTGGTTGAGGTATGCATTTTGCTTCTCTAATAGGTCCATCTTGGCCTGTATTTTGGAAATCAACTCTTGCAACACATCCGTTGCTATTACTTTGCCTTGCACGTCAAATGCTGCGGCCATCGGAAACGTACCGAATGAAGTCATCCTTGCGTCCAATACAACCTTTACCTCGACGGGTCCTCCCGCTACCACCTGGTCACTGGAGTGTGTGGTTGGCCTTGGGCACAGATCCGCCAAGGAGGCAAGATGCGTGCTGGTCTACACTAACCAGGAGAGGTTGCAACGTAGAAGACTGCACCCCTGAGCTAAAGGTGGCTCTGATACCAAGTGCGAACCAGGCGCGGTGTGCTAGCCTCAACCGGATGGTGTAGGCACCAACCAGCGGCAACGACAACCGGAGGGAGGCCGGTGCACACCTTCCCGGGTTTGCAAAAGAGTAGGTTGCCTTGCTGGAGCGGAAGAACACGTGTGACAAAGTGGTAGTAAACTGTACTTGTTATTCAAGTCTCAACATACAAGACTATTTGTACATGGCGATACATCCTAGGCAACCTGGGGTCACCGGGCCGTGCGCGGCCTTGTACTGGCTAGAGATGAGAGTTACTGTCTTAGCATCATGTAGCGCATCTTCCCAGCTTTCCAACGCACCAAGAATCGTACCATTCTATGGAGGAACAGCCAAGATGTGGCCGTTTCCGTGAACCACGGCAATGTGTCGCTGGCAGCACGACTAGCAAAGGTGACGGCTGCCCGAAGCGCCCTTTCTGGTAACAACACATGAGGGCACCATTCTGAAGCACCCTTGGCCCTCAACAATCCTTGACTCATTGACTATCTGGGCCCCAAGGTGAGCTCTGGCCTTGTTGGGTCTTCTGAGGGTCGAGCCTTGGTCCTTGGGGATGATTTCTCATCACCTTTTTCCCCTCGGCCGGTCCAACCTCTGGCCGGGAATAACTTCCTCAATTCGTGATGGATTGGCACTGTTCTTGGGTCCATCTCGTACTGTTTTTTCTGTAGATTTCAAATCCATATTCATTGTTTACATGCAAGGAAGCCTTAAGCCTTGATCAGTGCCGCTGGCACTGTCCGGCTTACACACTGCCGTTGATCTTCCCCTTCTTCTCCAATTCGTGCACTCTCCTCGGAGCTCTTGTCGTCATGCGGCATGTCACCCAACACGGTTATCGTGCTTAATCCCTTGAGTCCTGTGCTTCCTTTTTTTTAGGACAGGTGTGTGACGTGAGTGCTACCGTAGCCACCCTTGCACGGAGGGGAAAGGGACTGGGCAGGCTGGTGACTTTTGCAAGTCCCGTGGAGGACGTTTTCGGTCGGGTTGGCACATAGGCGCCAGCTGCCAGATTGGTCAACCTTGCCGGAGGCGGGGTGTCACACGCAACCCCCCTCCAAGCAAGCGCGGTCTCCGCGCATCTGCGTCCACGGGTATGTGGTCCGCGACCACGAATGGCAGCATGTGCCACTAGGACAGCATGACAAACATTCTGCTGGCCCGCCATCGTGGATAGCGGCGGTGGTGGTAATGTTGACAACGGGAACTGGATTGGGGTTGGGGATGAGTTGGTGAACAAGCATGTGAACGATCGCGCATTCGGAGCAAAAATGAGACTGAGAATGCCTGCACCAAGTAATTTACTAGCCTGGCACGGCGTGAGATATTCGGTGGCAAGAAGGATGTTGCATGTACGCACCGCACTGACCTAGACTGTGCATGCGGCATGGAAATTCACAACCTGAATGGGTAGCATGTCAATCTGTCTGCCAAGGGCATGAATGCAGCCCGATGCAAGAGAGAAGGGCAGCGGACTCGGCCGGTCGAGATGGACAAGACCAACAGTATGGACAAGCCGTACGGCAATGGTGGTATGTGTTGCTCCGGTGTCGATGATGGTAGTGAACTTGCGGCCACACATCCATGCATGGAACCATGCCACCAAGGGTGTCTGTAGCGGCATGGGTGGTGTCTACAGTGGTCAAGGTGCCCAGCGGAGGACAGATTGACGAAGGGCCAGTGTGGCATCTGCATGCACATTGCTGACGCAAAGATAAAGATCGCGGGCCCCCGTAGAGGGTGGCATATTGCATGTGAAGCGAAGGCCCACACATGCCAGGTCAGCATTAGCAGCTATGAATACCGTGGCAATAGTCTCTGTGACAGGGGGTTGGAGAGTGAGATAGTTGACCAAGGAAACCGGGAGAAGGGGATCTTTGAAGAGGGCGGAGAGGCAAGAGTGAGCATCAAATGGTGTTGAGGGGGTAAGAGAAGAACAAGCCAAGGGATGTAAAATTGGAAGGTTGCAGGCTGCTGTCGTGGCTTCCCATCTAGCGGCTACCTCAGGATCTCACTAGAGACGCTCCCACACATCCCGCGCTGTCAAGGATTCAAAGCAATAGCAAGAACAACACCGCATGTGGCAGGTGCCGGTGCGTTCCATAGTCTTGGGGGTGGGTGGTGTGGTAGGTAATCCGTGGGTGTCAGTGCCCACAACAGGCAGAGTAGCAAGAGCATGCTCATCCAATGCAATACGGAGAAGTCGTGCGGCAAGCTAATCCTTTTCAGGTGTGAAATCACAGGCAACCCCCTCCCAGGCACACTCCAAGGTGGCAAGAATTGGAGGAATTGCAGCCTTAGGATTGGTCGTGTCTAGAGGCCATCCTTTGCGCAAAAGCCTACTCAGGGCATCTACGTGACGATTAGCCAGTGCGCGGTGCTATTGAATGTGCAGATTATAGCCTTGGAGGAGAAGCGTCCAATTGGCCAGGATCCCCTCGTGGTTCTGGGTGGTGAGGAGCCAATGCAATGCTTGATGATCCGTGCAGATGGTGAAAGGCTTGCTGTTCTTGATATAGTCACAGAAGTGACCTAACGCCCATGCGAAAGCAAGACACTCTCCTTTGACTTGTGGGTACCTTTCTCTCCACGTCATTGAGAGCTCTGCTTGCGTACGCAATGACCCTCTGGATCTTCTCCTCGGCCTCTTGGGATAATATAGCACTCAGCCCCTTGCAGGACCAGTCCGTGGTGATAATAAAGGGGAGGTTGAAGTCAGGGAATTCCAGCATAGGTGTTGTGATCAGGCGGAGCTTGATCTCCTCCCACGCGGCCTGACACACGGCTGTCCAAACAAAGTCCGCGTCCTGATGTGTCAGATGTTGAGTGGGCGAACGATCTTGTTATGGTCGCATACAAAATGCTGGTAGAAGGAAGCAAAGCCCAAGAAAATCTTGACCTGTCCAGTTGAGGTGGGCTGTCTCCATTCTTTGCCCACAGTGATCTTTTCAGGGTCAGTTGTGATACCTTACACACTCATGAAAAACCCAAGGAATTCCATCGGCTCCACACCAATGATGCACTTCGTGGCCTTGAGCTTGATATTGGTGCGGCGTTAAGGGGGGCAAGGAGCTCCTCAAAAGAGTGGGCAGCGAGCAGGTTGTCATCAGCGTAGCAGCTGACGTTGGGGAGGTGGCAGAGGGTGGCATCCATGACTTGCTGAAAGGTTTCATTGGCATTGCGTAGGCCGAAGGGCATGCGTATGAGGGCATAGAGACCCTTAGGGATAACAAATGCAGTCTTGGGGATGGATTCAGGATGCATCTGGATGGCATGGAATGCGGATTTAACATTCATTTTAGCAACCAACTGCGACCCTTGTGTGGCTCGTAGATGTCCAAAATGGGTGGCATTGGATAGGCATCTTCCTCAGTGAAGCGGTTGAGGTCGCAAAAGTCCACACAGACCTGCTTTCTTCCATCTGGCTTCCCCACAATGACAAGATTGGCATTCCAAGGATTACTGATGGGGATGATCATCCCTTGTGCTTTGAGCTCTTTGAGGCCATCTAGAACAATTTGCTGCTGGTCAGGTAGGATCCGGTGGATCTTTTGCTTCATGGGCTGTGCATTGCCGGTGTTGATGACATGATACGCATCCACCATGCCAATTGTAGATGTTGTACTTGCAAACACCTCCGTTCGCTGATGGAGGAGCTGCCACACCTGTTGGTGTTATTCTAGCATAAAGTGTTCATGGAGCATGTGATTGAAGGGAGGCGGTAGTGCTGGTTCTGTGGGAAATTATAGAGGAAACAGTCTTCATAGCCGACGCCCATGCTGGACTACCCCTACTGTCAATAGCCAAGGAGGGTTGCGCGGGAGCCAATCTCCCTGCTGGATAGGTCAGGTTTCACCTCCACCACATAATTTTTCCACTCCGTAAATGCTTCCAGCGCCTCATCACGGACTCCATCCCCTGCTCGCAGAAGCTCCTCCATACGCCACGCACAGAGATATGGCAATTGGACCCTGCCCGTGAAAGATTCAGGATTTTGGCACAGTAACTGTGAGAACAGAAGATGGTGTGCTTGATCATCCTTCTGCTATGCCGCTTGGGACGTGATGGTGGCCATGTTTGTGATGAGAAGTGATGTTCGTGTGGCTACCGTGATGAGGGTATACTCTTTGTCACCTTCCACTGAACTCAGTTGCATGATGCCAAGGGTGAAGATGAGGCTGGCACGACGGGGTACAATGTAGTCTGTGTCAATGAGCATGTCATGTATCCACACACAAGCAATTTCAGTGGTTCATGGAGCATTCCAAACTGCACCAAGAGAATGCGGACCTTGCCCTTCCCTTCATCGAGTCCGCCTGATGTGTTACTGAAGATGTTGTGGGTGGGAAGAACGCATTCCGCCGAGTCGACTGTAGCAAGGACGCGGAGGGTAATGGAGGTATGATTCACACCCATATTGATGATGGCGAGGAATTCCTTGCCCAGGATCCAGACGTTGCAACACACCACCTCATAGTATGTGTTATCTTGCCGCGGTGGTTCCAACACATGGATAGCCAAGCCAGTCAATGTCATTGAGTGAGATGCGAGCCATGGAACCAACCTCAACTTTTCTAGTGATGCGCGTGCCTGTAGGTGCCAGTTATTCACAGCAGAGCTGAATCTCCACATGTGCTAGGCGTTGATCAGCCCTGCAGAAGCAGGCATTGAGTTCTGCTACAACCTCAGGATGAAGTTGCAGGTATTCAAGAAATGACACAGTGGGCATGGGCTTCTAGAAGAGAGCCTCTACCGGAATGTTTGCAACATTGGAGACATGGGGATTGTCGCCAATGATATAGGTACTGCCACCGAGACCGCTGGTGCTGGAGTGGTCGTAGTCTCATTTATTGCCGGCTGATTAGCTGGTCCATGCACAAAACCGACGGCTGCTGTTTCACTGTTGGGGCGGGACCGCAGTGACCGTGCGTCAATTGCCTCCTGAAGTATGGCATCGTGCTGTTCTTCATGTTGGCGGAGCTCTTGCTAGACATCCATTGCTTCACGCAATTTCTACCCCACCAATTCCGTTGCTCGTGCGGTGTCAATTGGTTGTTGTTCCTGCTCTGTTGGTGCCTGCTCCATTGTTTTGTCATCTTCCATTACCATGCGGAACCGTATGTTCCACGCGCCTTGTGTATTGGCACCTGACAAAGTTGGGTTGGACACTGGAAATGGAAGCAGAGGTCCTTGCGGATGTGGTGCCACCACCACGGTGGCCATCTGCAGGACCAAAACTCCCTGTGGATGTTGGTTTGGTAACGCCCATGGACCCCAGTGAACCTTGCCTCATTGGCTATGTATCCATCCAGGGGCGTTTTGGCTATAGTGAACAAGAAAGTCGCTCCGTCGTCCTCAAGGTCAAACCGGTACGTTTCCTGTTTTCTGGAGGTGCGCCTCCCACCTTAGCATGGCCGTATCTTTCCTCTCCCTGCACCAAATGACCCGGTTCTTGGGTCCATTTTACATGGTTTTACACATGCAATACAACGAAAGCATCAAAACATGCATCTGAAGTCAGAATGATGATGTAATCACCACCTCGACCGGCGGCTCCCATGACATCACACCACCTCTAAGGGCGCACTGTCCTAGTGCGCTCTTGGTATGCTTGGAGGACTGTATTGCCTGCACCGCCCCTGTGGAATTCGGCTTCATGGATCTATTAGTTGTGCTCAGGCCCATAGTTAAGCCATTGCACCAGGTACTACCATCCGTTTACACGCCGACGGTGCCCAAGAATCTTCTCCACCACATACTCCTCCTCACCCTCCACCAAGACCGATGGAGGAGGAGCCTGTCCCCGCGCCGCGAAATGTGCATCCGGCTCCTTGTAGGCCTTGAGGAGAGAAGCATGGAACATGTGAGGGATCTCGTAGTGGTCTGGTAGCTCCAACGCGTAACTCACCGTGGGCCGGTTCTCCTTCACCGGAAGAGGGCGCACCCACCAAGGGATGGGCATATGCTGTCAACCCTGGCCAGTTGTAGGTTCCACTAGCTAAGCAAAAGCCTTTGTCCAACCAAGAACTCCTTGGCTTTCTTGTGCTTTTCCGCTTGCTGCTTCATCTATTGCTTCGCCATGTGAAACACATTTCATACGCAACGCCACAAATCTGTGAAGTCACTCGCAGATTGCTTCACCGCTGTTAGGTCTGATCCCATCGCTATGTCGGAGGGACATGCAAGCTGCACCCCATACACCCCCTTCAAACAGAGACCTTCTTGTTGAGGTATACATTGCTGATTTTTAGGAAAACTCAACCACTGGGAGCTTGCATTCCCATCCCTCACCATCCAGCGCCAAGGTCTCCCACAACATCTGCTCCATGGTCTGGTTGGTGCGCTCAGTTGGGCCATCTGTTTGGGGATGGTAGGCCGATGAAAAAGCCACATGAGTGCTGAGCTTCCTGACGAGTTCCTCCCAAAACCGGGAGGTGAAGCATGGGTCGCGGTCTGAGATCATACACTTTGGCACCCCGTGAAGTCTGATGACATGTTGCAAGAGGAGTTGATCCGTCTCTGTTGCCGTAACCTTCTCTGCACATGGAATGAAGTGCGCCATCTTAATGATTTGTTCCATCACCACCAGCACCATGGTGTTTCATGTTGTGTTCCGTGGAAGATCCCTACAGAGTCAAGTGAAATTTCCGTCCACGGACACTTTGGCACTGGTAGCAACTGCAGCTTGCCTGGCGTCTGCGCCCTCTGTGACTTGATTCTTTTGTATGCATCACAACTGCTCGCATATTCCTTGTGATCTGCTTCCATTGTTCCCCACCAATTGGCACGTAAGTGTCTTGAAGGTATTTTCCTGGCCAACATGACCACTATAGTGCGAGTCGTGTGCCTCCACCAAAAATGCTTGTTGCAACGACGCACTCCGCGGTACCACAACTTGGCTCCCTTTCTCCCGTTGCCAATACTGGCCATCCCATTTGCACCCCTTCATCGTACTCCCAACAAAGTCATCTTCCTCATCATACCCATAAGCAAACAGGGTGTGGATAAATGGAGATCCTGCCAACACCGTGATCGCATGCACGCCCAAGTCCAGACGTCCCAAAAGAGGGTCTACTGGGTTGATTCTCCCTGGTTTCTACTAGATCTCGTAAGCAAAGCCGCCCTCCAATAGCTCCATCCACTGTGCTTGAGGACAACTCAGGTTCAGCTGCAACTTGAGGTACTTGAGTGCATACTATTCTGTGAGTACCACACACCGCTGTACCTCAAGGTAGCATCTCCACTACTTGAAGACCTGGAACACCGCAAGCATCCCCTTCTCATAGACGAATCAGTTGATATCAGCCCCTTTTAGCTTCTTGGAATAGTAATCAATGGGCTGCAGCCCCTCTCCTTGGTCTTGCATCAGCAACCCGTCGATTCTATAATCGCTTGCGTTGGTCACCAACACGTGCTCCTTGCTGTGTACAGATACACCAACATTAGTGCCTAACACATGGCAGCCTTCATTTCTTGAAAGGCTTGCCCCTCCTTTGTACCCCACTCCCATTGGCGCCCCTTCTTGAGCCAGTCTGTCAAGGGTGCCCCCGTTGCCGCCTGCCCCCGGATAAACCTCCGATATTGGTTTGTAAAACCAAGAAAAACCTGGATATCATGCACGCATGCTGGCCTTGCCCACTCCCTCACTGCTTCCGCTTTCTTTGGATCCATGCGTACCCCCCTTTTGCTCACAATGTGCCCGAGAATCTCCACCTTCTGCTTGGAAAATCTATAGTTGCTGAGCTTGGTGAACAACTGCTCCTTTGTAAGCACTTCCAACACCGTCGGCAAGTACTCTTGCTGCTCCTTAATCGTTTGCGAGTAAACAAGGATGTCATCCAAGAAGAGGGCCACGAACTGATCTAAGTAGGGATGGAATATCTGGTTCATAAGCGCAATGAATGTAGACGGAGAATTTGTTAGCCCAAAAGGCATCACGAGATAGTCAAAGTGTTTAAAGCGTGTCTGACACACAGTCCTTTCCACATCCTCCTCCATTATACGCATTTGGTGAAACTCTCGCCTCAGGTCCAGTTTGCTGAAGTCAAGTGCGCCTTGTAGGTAATCCAACAACTCCTCGGTCTGTGGCAATGGGTAGGGATTCTTCACTGTGATGTTGTTGATCTACCGGTAGTCCACGCACATTTGCAGCTTTCTCGACTTTTTCTCTATGAAAATCACCGGCGCGGCATATGGAGACACCAATGGCCGAATGAAGCCCTGGTCCACCAACTCCCCCAACTGCCTCTTGAGCTCCGCAGTCTCCACATCTCTCATGCAGTTGTAAGACCCCACTGTTGGTGACAACCCTGGCACCACCTCGATCTTGTGGTCGATGTCATCCCATGGCGGCTGTCCTTTTGGCAACTCCACCATAAACACATCCTCAAACTCTTTGAGCACCTCCCCAACACCAGGAGGAAACTCTGGAGCTCCTGCGCATTCCACTGGATTCTCCTCTGCTATCTCAACTGCTGTGATAAACTGCCCTGCTACTTGTTGTGGATGAATGCATGCCAAGTGAACCTGGCCACTCTTGTGCTTGCACCGCTTCAACTGCTGCAAGTTGATGATGCGCAGCTCCTTCCTTGCTTCAGCCACATCCGACTCCTTCCCCTCAACCTGCCACAACGGCAAGGTGAGTTTTTTCTTCCCCACCTTCATGACCACCCGGATGCACCTCCAATCCACCTCCGGATTCCAGGCGTGCAACTTATCCTGGCGGATCAAGCAGTTGTAATCATCCACAGGGCAAGTGTGGAACTCCCTGTCACACACCACCTCACCCATATGGACCTTGTGCTTGACGAGGCCTGCCCCACTCCACCACATCGGACACCTGCTGTGCCCTGGCCGGTGTCCCCGGCTGCCGTGTAAGTTCCGACCTCATCACCGACTTGTCATTGAAGAAGCTATGGCTCACACTGCCGTCTAGCAGACCGTATAGTTTCCTCCGACCGTTGATACTCCCCTCTAGAATCTCAAGATCCAGCTCCAGGATGATCCCTCCAAACTTCCATGTCTTACTTTCATTCCGTAATAGCACTTGAGGGAGCTCCTGAATGGGCAAAAGCATATCCGGGCTGGTGCTTTCCCTTATGGTCAAAAGACTTGTAATAGTAAGTCTTCTCCTCCTTGCTAGTGCTGCCCGTTTCCCTACTATGCCTAGCAATTGGGACATTCCTGCTTGTGATGGCCCTCCTCATCACAAGCCCAACACGTGCCTCTCGGTCCTTGCTGTCCCCCCGGGACCCGCTGCCCAGCTTGAATTTCATCCACCTCCCTGGGCACGGCCTGACCCGGCTGATCCACTCGTGGCTGTGTTGCATAGCTGGTCCGGCACGCAATGTAGCTTACCGCATCGATGCGCTCCCTCGCCAAAACCAACTTTGCAAAGGGCCACAACCCGAGTACTGATAGTTCATGTTGGACGTGCGGCTTCAGGCCGTCATGGTAGCGGTCCTATGCCTCCACATCCAAGAGGATGTCCATCTACGCCGCCAAAGCCATGAAACGTGTGGCATAGTCCTGTACTGATCCGCCTTGCCTGACGTGTTTGATATTTTCATGTGCGACTTGGCTGCTGTTGAGGTCAGAGTGCGCCTGGAGCATCGTCTCAAACTGCTCCCACGTCTTTGGCTTTTTTTGTCAATGCCCACACACCAAGCTGTACTTCCCACCCCAGCGGTAGACTCAGCAATGGTTGAAGCCATTGCCCGGCTTCCAGCCCATCCGGCAACCTAGCAGCGTTCTACCAGTCTTGTGGCATCTTCTTCTATGGGAACGCCCAACGTTTTGAAGTACTCATTCACTATGAAGAGCCACTCTTGGGCACTACCCTCGTCAGTGTAGAACACTGGCTCCTTTGGCTTGGGCCGCTGAAAGGCAGGTGTGGATGCCAATGCGACAACCCCAAACGCACTACTCCCTTGGCCGACGTACCTCAACTCAATCTCAGCTCACAACTACTGGCTCTCCCGGTACAAGTTATCGAGTGCCGGCCGTAGTTGCCATGCTTGCAGTTGTGAGAAAAATGTTCTGGCCAAATGCAATTATGCCGGATTTGCTACCTCCCTTGGGTCTGTACAAAGCCGAGCGAATAACCATGCACTCTGATACCAAATGTGCCGATGGGTGCCCGGCGTGACGGTCACACCCCAAGCCCTTGGGGTAAAGCTCCCAACCCTTGACCCCTTGGTGTGTGCGCCAACCCTTGAGATGTTGCAAGACCTTCTCCCACCTGCAAGACCATTAACTGTGCTCAAGGTTCCTCCCATGCAGCTCTCTTGGCAGCGTTGGTACCAAGGTGCGCTGCAGAAGACCTGTAGGATCAAACGGATGTGTACACAGCAATGCTTGGAATACAAGGCAAGTTGGGCAAGGAATGAATCTGTAGACTTGATGGATCAGCACATCAAAATGTACAAATTCTCTTCGTCAGATTGGCATGCCTAGAACAAACCCCTTGGCTTTCGCATGTACTAGTCCCCATGATCTAGCGGAGAGCCCATCGGCATTGCAAAGCCTTCTAATGAGGTGCAATCATGAAAATCCATGTGAATCGTGTAGTATGCGCTATGATCTTTTTGATGCAACAAAAAACGCCTCCATCTGTAGAGAAATAGCTGAGTTGTGGCCGTGTGAGTGCTCCATGTGTAACTCCCGCTGGCAGCACCACCAACAGGGGTCACGGCCATCCAAAGCGCCCTTGCATGAAAATGCAGCTCCAGCCGCCATCTCAAAGCGCCCATGGACCCCGATGAACCTTGTCTCATTGGCTATGCATGCATCCATGGGTGTTTTGACTGCAGTGGGCGAGAGAGTTGCTATGCAGTGCTCGGGGTCGAACCAGTACGTCTCATGTTTTCTGGAGGTGTGCCTCCCACCTTAGCATGGTTGTATCTCTCTCATCCCTACATCAAACGACCCGGTTCTTGGGTTGATTTCACATAGTTCTTCATTTTTATTACAATGAAAGCACCAAAACATGCATCTGAAATCAGCATGAAATAATCTCTGCGTCGACTGGCGGCTCCCATGACAAGAGTGCTTTTGGCCATAGTCATTGCTACTGCCATGTGGATGGCAGCAGCAATGACCCGAATGGGTGTGGTGAGTTTGCATCAAGGCCAGAGGCCACAACGTATGTGTGGTACATAAACCAAAATATTCAACCATTTGATCGCATGGGTATTCAAGCAAGTTTTGCAAATTTGGTGGAGGTATGTGCACCGCAAGTTCCAAGTGTGTTGTGATGTGAGCCACCCCCTTTTTCTATAGAGCTTAACGTGACCACTCAGTTGTGTCCATTCTCGTGCAGACCCCTGAGGCAGAATCAACTGGCACTGCAGCACCGTCAAGTCGAGGCTCCATCCTCCCATACGTCCAACGTAGCTTCTCAGGAGTCCAGGGTCCAGGCAGAATCAAATGTGACCAAAGAGCAACAGTAGCAGCAACGACAAGGAACAGTAGCTGCATAGCAGATGGGGGCAACAGAGGTTTCCTCGGCATATCAGGTGTGCCCATTGGTTGCGGTAGTGACTCCATCACTGACAACACCTTTTAGTTTCAGCTCTGCCTCCTCTACATTATCTTCCTCTCCCCGCCACTGGCTCCCGTTCCCTTGTTTTCATCCACCCAAAAGCACTGGAGAAGAATTCCATTTTCATGTGAAACCGCAAAGGTGAAATCTCCTCCTGCTCCTTTTCCAGTTCTCCTTTTGCGTTATAACTCGCCCACTATTGGCTTATGTCACTGTCTTGGAATTTCCCTTTCCCTTGCCTCTGGCCTTATCTATATTCTTGTCCCCATTCTTGCATTTGAACCCATTCGCGACCTACTTTTCATCATTTTCCACATCGCTCTCTACCATTTTTCCAATCCTAAGGATGGGAAAAGGCGACAGGCACATGAAGAGCACAAGGAAACAGGCAAGGGCAATGGCACGGATGGCAATTCCAAGGATGGAAATGGAATCATCACCTTGGCCCACACCATTGCCCTTGCCCTTACCCATGTCTTCAGCCCTGTCTTCGCCATCTTTTTGTTGTAGTAGCATCAGCAGCAGTAGAAACAGAAGTATAACTAGTGTTAGTAGTAGTAGCATTAGTATTGGTAGTAGTCGTAGTAGTAGTAGCAGCAGCAGCAGCAGCAGCAGCAGGAGTAGTAGTAGTAGTAGTAGTAGTAGTAGTAGTAGTAGTAGTAGTAGTAGTAGTAGTAGTAGTAGTAGTAGTAAGAGTAGTAGTAGCAGCAGCAGCAGCATCAGCAGCAGCAGCAGCAGCAGTAGTAGAAGTAGTAGTAGTAGTAGTGGTAGTAGTGGTGGTAGTTGTGGTGGTGGTGGTGGTGGTGGAGGTGGTGGTGGTGGTGGTGGTGG
>SZWC01000657.1:185124-216773 GCA_023375785.1 Penium margaritaceum | reverse complement strand
GAGGGACAGATTGGAGGGGGGGTCCCCGTTTTTTGTTTTGTTTTCTTTTTTTTCGGTTTTGTTTGTTCGCTGCGAGAAGCTCACAGCGAGCAGCGAGCTGCTCGCTGCTCGCTGCAAGCAGCTGGCTGCTCGCAGCGAGCAGCTGGCTGCTTGCTGCTCGCTGCGAGCAGCTGGCTGCTCGCAACTGCAGCAGCTGCTGCTGCGGGCTGCTACAGCTGCAGCTGTTGCGAGCTGCTGCAGCCGGCTCCTGCTGCTGCCGCCTGCTGCTGCTGTTGCTTGATGCTGCGAGCAACTGCTGCTACAGGCTGCTGCTCGCTGCAGCTGCTAGTGCTGCCGGCCGCTGCTGCTGCCGGTTGCTGCTGCTGCTATCTGCTACTGCTGCTGGCCGCTGCTGCCACTGCTCGCTGCCACGGCAAGCTGCTGCTACTGCTCCTGGCTTGCTGGTTTAAGTCACACCTGAGGACGTCGCTGCCTTGCGGCGTCATCAGCAGGGGCCTAGCGTGGTCGGCCGCTCACTCCCTTGCGTCGAGCGTGCGGGTCAGTGCTGCCGGAAAAAATCCGGCAGCATTTCCCCTGGCCTAGTGGCCGTGGGAAAAATTTTGACGCCGCCACCGGGCGGGTCAATGCTGCCGGAAAAAATCCGGCAGCATTTCCCCTGCACTGGCGCGTATGGGAGTCCGCCGGCGTTGTCTGGCACCTGTATGTCAGTCTACTGCTGCTGCTATGCTCTGGCTCTGATACCAAAAAGGAAACTAGGCAGCAGGTTGGGGCAACTGCGTTGTTGATGCAGCGTGCGGGCTTCCACGCTCGTTGCTTAAGTCAGCTGCCCCCTCAGTTTGCTGCTCTAGAATCTAAGTCAGGAAGCTCTGGGTTTGTTACTCAGAAGTGTGCGCGCCAGTGTTAGCGCCAGAAAGCAGCTGAAAACTGATAGTAACTGATTAGCAATGAAAAATGAACAGCAATGGGGGACCCCTCCAAGTTCTAGGCCCCACCCAGCTCTGTAGAGCTTGTTACTCAGTTCATCAGCCACTCAGAAAATAGCTAATTCCGGGCTGGCAGGTTTTCTCGGTGAGGCCTGCCAGACGGCCGACAGCCCAAAACCCGTGCGTCGTCCATTTTGCCTGAAAACTGGACCATACCATGATACCGACGCTGCGAACGCAGCCGTGCGGTTAGAATCTGCTAGAAAAATAGTAGCGATGAGTTATGGCAGCCTGAACCCAGGCAGTGCCCACGATGGTTTATGCTGCCAATCAGGGCCATGCAACATGCAACTGGGACCCTAGGCAGCGCATGACGACGCAGGCATGACAGTACGCGCTGGACGCATGCAGACAGCGACTGTGGTGGCAGTGACTGCCGGCAGCGCGACCGCCGAGGAGGCCTGCCGATGGAGCTGAACACGTCGCCGGAGAGAGGGGGCTCCAGCGAACTGCGAGAAGACCTCAGCGTGCGTCGNATCTGCTAGAAAAATAGTAGCGATGAGTTATGGCAGCCTGAACCCAGGCAGTGCCCACGATGGTTTATGCTGCCAATCAGGGCCATGCAACATGCAACTGGGACCCTAGGCAGCGCATGACGACGCAGGCATGACAGTACGCGCTGGACGCATGCAGACAGCGACTGTGGTGGCAGTGACTGCCGGCAGCGCGACCGCCGAGGAGGCCTGCCGATGGAGCTGAACACGTCGCCGGAGAGAGGGGACTCCAGCGAAGTGCGAGAAGACCTCAGCGTCGAGTCTCGCCGTTAGTCATCTGCACGCCGATGTACACAAGCCGGGAGGACACAACAGAGCACAAAGAGCGCAAAAACCAACAGTGCGGTGGCAGTGACCGCCGGCGGCCCGACCGCCGAGCAGGCCTGCCGATGGAGCTAAGCACGTCGCCGGAGGGAGGAGGCTCCACCGAACTGCGAGTAGGCCTCAGCGTGCATCCGCTCCACGGAAGGACACTCCAGGAACGTTGAATGCTCGCTGTGTGTCATCTGCATGCTGATGTACACAAGCCGGGAGGACACAACAGAGCACAATGAGAGATGTGCAAAAACCTACACTCCCTCATGACTCACAGGCATAGTGCACATGGACAAGCAAAGATACAGTTTACAACGAGACTCACCCAGGGTACGCAAAGACGTAGACAGGGACAAAGAGAGCCACTCACGGACGCACACCCACCGAACTCACTGCCTTCTTAAACGAGTTGCGCTTCAGTGCCTTGGTCAAGAAGTCAGCTAGCTGTCCTGTTGTCCCAACCCACACAATGGTGATGCTACCGTCATGCAACAGTGAATACACATAGTGATACTCAACGTTGATGTGCTTTGTGCGTGTGTGATGCACGCCGTCATTGTCGGTGATGGCCATGGCACTCTTATTGTTAGAATGCAACATGATGGATGCGACGAACTGACGCAACTCGGACAATAGACGACGCAACCACACACTCTCACAGGCCACTGAGCTAAGGGCCACGTACTCAGCCTTAGTAGTGTGCGTGCAATGGACTCCTGCTTGCCACTATACCAGGATACAACCGTGCCGCTGATCAAAACGATCTAGCCTGTGCGACTCTTGCTGCCTGGATTGCCAGCCCGGTCACTATTAGTGTAACCCACCGCGACAACAGACGGTTGATGGCGGAACATGCGACCTCGCAGAGGTGTCGAGACAACGTAGGGTAGTACTTGGATCACGGCCTCAAAGTGGAGGTGATGTGTATCTTGAGAAAACTGAGCGAGGAGGTTGACCGCGAATGCGATGTCTTGGCGCGTCATCGTTGCCACGAACATCAGTGACCCAATGATTCGCAAATATGTGGTCACGTCAACTGGCTCCCCCACAACGGATGAGTCAATACTCTTCACCTTCACCTGGCCTTCAGGTGACATGGGTGAGGATGCGTTGGGCACGAGGGGCAGGTCCTCAGCGAAATGAGTGGGCAGGGTCTGCACATAGGCAGCCTGGTGGACATGCATAATACCCTGGGAGCGATCATGCTACAGTTCCATGCCCAGGAAGACTTGAGCAAACCCGAGATCCTTCATCTGGTAGGCAGTGTGCAGCAGGTCCTTGACTCGCTGAATGGCACCCATGTCACGCGACGCAATGAGCAAATCGTCGACATTGACCAGGACAACGGCGAGGGTCTGGCCTTGTGGGCTAGCAGACATTGTGGGGTCAGCGGTGCTGCGCTGAAGGCCGCTGCGGAGGAGCGTGCTGCTAATCTCCTGGTTCCAACACCGAGGTGACTGCTTCAGGTCATGGAGGGCCTTCCGCAGCCGCCAAAATCTCCCAGTGCTGTCGTCAAAGCCTAGAGACTGCACCATGTCGAGCTCCTCACCATCCAGTGAACCATGGAGGAAGGTGTTACTCACGTCCATCTAATGCAACTCCCACCCATGCTGGGCAACCAGGCTGAAGAGCGCCCGGCTCGTGGAGAACTGGTCAACTACGGCAAACCCGTTTGCTGTGAGGCGGGCCTTGTACTTGTCCAAGGAACCGTCGGGTTTCCATTTGTGCCAAAAAACCGACTTGGCACCAATGGCCTTTCAACCTAGAGGGAGGTCAGCGAGGTCATACACATGGTGCTGCCGTATAGCAGCGAGCTCGTCAGCGCAGGCAGCATTCCAGTGTGCAGCCTCAGGAGAGGTTCGAGCCTCACGCAGGGTGGCTGGGTCCTCTGGACGTGCTATGGAGCGGACTGAAAGAGCGTGTGCATCTCTAGTTCCAGGTGGGATGCGTGCGAGTGCAGCCATGACAGCATGCCGATGCTCGTGATGAAGCACGGCATAGCCCAATGCAGTGCCAGGATGAAGGTTTGCAATGATGGCCGAAGTAGTCACACCGAGGGCCTTAGTGCCAGAGTCGCAAATCACGACTGTAGGAGTGGAGAAGACACGTGGCGCGGTAGGGAGCCGAGACGGCACTGGGCGAGGTGGTGTCGTCTGGGTGCTCACAGACGGTCGAGGTCGGAGGATGACGCCTGGGCCATGCATATAGTGAGGCAGGGCAGGAGATGGCACCAACTCTGATGGGCCGACGGAGGCGGACGTGGTTGTTGGTCCAGAGGGACCAGCGGACTCGATTGGGGCTACCGGCTCAAAAGGACCAGTGGGTGCGACTGGGGCCGCCGACGCAGAGGGGCCGGCGCGCGCGACTGGGGCAGATGGCCCGGAGGGACCAGTGGACACGACTTGGACAACTAGTCTGGAGGGGCTAGTGGACGCAACTGGTGCGGCTGGTCCGGAGGGACCAGTGGACACGACTAGGGTTGCTCGCTTTGAGGGACTAGCGGACGCGGCTGGGACAACCGGCCAGGAGGGACAAGTGGACGTGACCGAGGCGGCTGGTCCGGAGGGACTAGTGGACACGACTGGGGCTACAGGCTCGGAGGGGCCAGTGGAGGCGGGTGGGATAACCGGCCCAGAGGGACCAGCGGACGCGACCGGGGCGGCTGGCCTGGAGGGAAAAGTGGACACGATTGGGGTTGCTGGCTCGGAGAGGCCAGCGGGCGCGAGGGGAGCTGCTCGCTCGGAGGGGCGTAGTGATGTGCCTCTGGGAAGCGGTAGGATGAAGGATGGACTCACCACTCCCCCACGTGACGGGAGGGACACCGACGAGCCGGAGTGCACAAGATTTTGTGGAAAGAGCTCCTCACAGAAGAGGGCGTCGCTAGACTCAACAACGCATTGTCGAGAGGGATCCCAGAAGCGCCAAGCCTTGGACTCGCTAGAGATACCTAGAAAGGTGCAAGGACGTCTGCGGGGGGCGAGCTTGTCGCCCTGATGCGGGACAGGCAACCACATAATGGCCATACAGCCCCAGACGTTAGCAGGGCGTATGTCAGCTCGTTGACTGTACCAGTGCTGGTACGGCGTGGACTGGCGAGGAAGGGGTCCATGGGGAATCCAATTCCAGACCCATGTCATGAAGGCCATGGCCTCAAAATAGAAGCCATAGGAGAGGTCAGAATCAACCCGGATGGTGTGGATGGCGTCAGCCATGATACGGTTCCATCTCTTGGAGACGCCGTTCTGGGCAGGCTTGTAGGACGTGGACGTCTCGTAGTGGATATAGCAGGAGGCGAGGAAATTCATGGTCTCACCCATGTACTCACCACTGTGATCGGAGCAAAATCGGCGAAGAGAGCGACCACACTCATGCTCCGCAAGGATGATCTAGTCCTGAATGGCACGAGCGACATCACTCTTCTGCTGAATGCAGAATATCCAACCGTAGCGAGAGTAGTCGTCCATGATGGTGAGGACGTAGCGGCCATGCTCACCAACAGACTTGGTAGGGAGAGGACTTATGACGTCGGAGTGGACCAGGACAAGAGAGGCGGATACCCGGGAGGAGGAGAGAGGGTAAGTAGACCAGTGCATCTTGCCCTGAGTGTAATCAACGCACTCAGTGGGGCACGGGAGGGGAAAACTCTCTGAGTCAATGCCCTTGGCCAGCTAGGTGCGGAGCATGCTGTCTAGGGGACTGGACGTAACAAAGGTGGTGGTGCAAAAGGCAGGTGTGCTGTGGAGAGAGCGTACTGGTAACGAACACATGTTTTGTGTCGGCTCACAAGGATGGGACGAAAGGGGAGGAGGAAAGACGAGGTACCTGCCATAGGTTGCCACGAGCGAGGACGTGTAAAACAAGGCAGGACGATTGCAATGACACAGTGCCAATACCGCGGGAGTGCACAATGTCCATGCTCATGCGGTCAAGGGCAATAATAGACAGAAGGTTGAGCTCAAGACCGGGGACGAAGAGAAAATCGGTTAAGAAGATATCACCGGCAGGACTACGGAAACGAATGACACCGACACCGCGGACTGGTAATACCTGTTCGAAGCCTGTCCGGACCCCGGAGACATTGCCAATAGGACCAAGCATACTGAAGGCCTTCCGTGAGGTCGTCATGTGATGCGCGACTCTGGGGTTGATGATCCTGGTCTCGGCAGGATTCTGGACCGATGTCGCCAGATCACAAACAGTTACATGGCAGCAAGCGAGAGACGCGAACGTGGTGGAGGGGGGTGCAAACCGAGACTGCTAATCATCAAGCCATGCGACGTCATCATGAAAGGGGGCAGAGGAGATCATGGGGGATGGTGGGATGGGCAAGGAAGTGGGACATGACCGGAGGTCACTCTCAGTCATGCAGGGCAGTGGGGACGAGTAGGAGGTGATGCAACTTGCACTTCCCTGGGGGGGGAGGGCGAGGCTGGCCGAGCTAAAGCGCAATGAAATGCTCCAGCTGATGCTCGAGTGTGGACGGCTCAGTTGTGTCGACCGAGTGTGGAGTGATGGCGCCAGAGCCTGGATAGAAGGAGGACTGCCCTTGGGAAGAAAAAAGAGGTGCCGACGGTTGTGGATGATACTGCTGAGGTGCTGGCGTCTGTGGGTCCGGTGAAGTGGTCAGAGGAGCAGAGCTACTGGACGGGGTCAAGGCCGCAGGGGTGGCGATAGCAAAGGGGACAGAGGCAAGGCGACACTCCTGTTGGCAACGCATGGTGGCGGTGACGCGTGCCTCGTCAGTGGGAAGCGGGCACTTGTACCAACCGTGTCATGGCTGGCCACAGTTGTGGCAGACCGAGCCACAGCTAGACCCAATCAACTGCTCGTGCTGTTGTTGATGCTACTGTGGACCCTTGCCCTTCTTCCCCTGGCGCTTCTTTTTTTACCGGAGATGAGGAGCTGGTGGAGGAAGAAGCAACTACGGGAGAGGCGACTGCCACAGAGGCGATGACACGGTGGGTGATGGCAGGGGAGGCGAGGGCTGCAGTGCACTAGAGACGGGACTCCTGGTGAGCATCCTCAATCCTAAGGAAGAGCTTGTATGACCAGGGCATGAGGGTGCCCTGGGTCGCCAGGGTGGAGAGAACGTCCTGGGGGTAGTGGACGAAGATGTCCGCGTATGCACTAGTGGCACCGTGTTTGATGGTAAGGAGCGCGACCAGAGGGGGTGTAGCAGCAGAGCCTGAGTGGCAGAGAATTTCCTTGGCTTGCTACGACTATGCCGTAACTATGTTATTCTCCCCCATGTGTAGGGAGTTCAACTCTCGCAGTAGACGGCTGGTCTCGATATCGCTGGACAAGCGATGGGGACGAGTGAAGACATGCCACGTGGCTGCAGGGTCAGGGGTGTCGCTAGTGGTATAGTCGCCGAGGAAAGGCTCGAGGACAAGGCGGGAAGCCGGAGGGGCGACAAGGACTAGAGCACAGACGGCACGACCAGCGTCATACAATTAGTTAGCCAAAGTGGGGTCATACGGGAGGGTGTAGTATGCCCACAAACCCTCATCTTGTGCCTTGATTCGGAATCTGAGCTCCCAGCTACAGAACTGCTCGCAAGCCTGAAGCGACGGTAGCGACGTCTCAAAGTCCTTCTGCCTGCGGTCGGCGACTAGAGTGGGGCCAAGGATGGAGGTCACAGTCTGCCGCTGGCGCTGAGTCTAGTGCTGCGCCAGGTAGTGCGTGGCAGTAGACATAGCTGGGCTGGCGTGCCCTGGAGGGATGAATGGTGGCGGCACACTGGTGGCAGTCTGGGAGGCCATTGGGTGCAGCGCTGCAAGCTGCTACGTCAAGGCGGCGAGCTTTTGCTGAAGAGCAGCGAGGGGGTCAAGGTTGTCTCCAATTGCGCCAGAGGGCTGCTAATGTTGCTCCTGCTACTGGTGGTGCTGCTGCTGCTACGGCTGTTGTAGCAGTTACTCTTGATGTTGCTGTTGCTTGTGTTGCTGATGCTGGTGCTGCTGCTACTGTTGCTGCTACTGCAGCCGCTGCAAGAAAGTGGGGCTGGTGGTCCCCCTAACAGTGGAGGATCCCTCTCCACTAGGGCTGCCAGCCATGGTTTGGTGGCCCTTTTTTTTCATGTTGTTGCTCATGTCAGCAGTGATGTGAGCTTAGGGCAGCTGACGTCCTGTCCACCCTTTGGTTTTCTTCCCCCTTCTCCTTTCCTTTGTTGTTGTGTTTGTTCTTTCTTGTGTTTTGATGACATCAATAGTGATGTCAGCGGTGACATCAATAGTGGGATGCTGATGTGAGAAGTTGTTGGGGCCGCTACTACAACTGCTGTTGCTACTGCTATAGTAGCTATTGTTACTGCAGCAGTTGTTGCTGATGCTGCTACTGTTGGTGCTGCTGCTGCAGTTGCTGCTACTGTTGCTGTGGCTGCTGCTGCTACTGCTGCTGATGCTAATACGTCTGCAGTTACAGCAGCAACTGTTGCTACTGCGAGCTGGTACAGCTGCTATGGCCGCGGTAGCAGCTAAGGCAGGTGTTGTAGCCACAGCAGAGAAGCTAGTTGGGTGGGGGATTTTGTTTTTTCTTTTGTCTATCACAACGGGCTCCGCTGCTCACTCTGGGCAGTGGGCAGCGGGCCCGTTGTTTGCTGCAAGGAGCGGGCTCACTGCCAGCAGCCCGTCGCTCGCGGTGAGCTATGGGCTGCGAGCAGGAGCAGCCGCTGCCGGCTGCCATCGGCAGCTACTCGTTGCTGCTACTACTATAGCCGGCTGTTGCTACGGCTTGCTGCTATGGCTTCTACAGCCTGCTGTTGCTGCTGCTGCATGCTGTTGCAGCTGCTGCTTGTAGCGGCTCTTGCTCGTTGCAACTCCTCGCTGCTGTTGCGAGCTGCTACTGCGGGCTGCTGCTGCGGGCTCCTACGGGCTGCTCATGTTGCAAGCTGCTGGTGCTAGCTGCGGGCTGCTGCTGCAAGCTTCTGCTACTGTGGGCTGCTGCAAGCTACTGCTTCTCCTTGTTGCTGCTCCTACATGCAGCTGTTGCTGGCTACTGTTGCCATTGCTCACTGCCGTTACCTGCAGCTACCGTTGTTTCAGACTGTTGCTGTTGCAGTTGGTTGCTGCTGCGGCTGCTGTAGCGTGGTGCTGCTGCTGCAAGCTACTACATCTTCTGCTCAAAGTGGCTACTGCTCGCTGCTACTGCAGGCTACTATTGCGGATTGCTAGGGGCTGCTTCTGTTACGGGCTAATATTGCGGGCTGCTGCTGCTACGGGCTATTGCGAGCTATTGCTTCTGCCTGCTACTGCTGCTGTACCCAGTTGTTGCTGGTTGCTACTGCCACTGCTCGCTGCAGTTGTGCGTAGCTGTCGCTGTTGCAGATTGCTGCTGCTCCCGGCCGGTACCACTCACAGCACGTGGATGATGTTGCAGCGTGCATCATCGTGTGCAGGTGTCGGACTCTACATGTCGTTTACCTCCTCGAGTCATGCGTGGAGGTTAGTGCTGCAAAAACAATTCGGGAGCATTTCTCCCGGTCTAGTGGCCGTGGGAAAAAATCTGACGCCGCCACCAGGCGGGTCAATGCTGCCAGAAAGAATTCTGGTAGCATTTCCCTTGCGCTGGTGCGTATGGGGTCCGCCGGCATTGTTTGGCTCCTGTACGCCAATCTTTTGCTACTGCTTTTACGCTCTAGCTCTCATTCCAAGCTAGAAATGCTAGGCAGCAATTTGGAGCAGCACTGTTGTTGATGCAGCGTGCGGGCTTCCACATAGTTACTTAAAACTGTTGCCCCCTTAGTCTGTTGCTCTAGAGTCTAAGCCTGGAAGCTCTGGGTTTGTTACTCAGAAATGCGCGCGCTAGTGTTAACGCCAGAAAGTAGCCAAAAACTGAAAGTGACTGATCAGGAATGAAGAATGAGCAACAATGGGAGACCCCTCCAAGTTCTAGCTCCCCCCCACAAGTGTAGAACTTGTTATTCAGCTAACCATCCAATCAGAAAATAGTCCTAGACCTGTTTTCTGGCAGGCAGGGTTTTCTCGGTGAGCCCTGCCAGACGCCTGACAGTCCAAAACCCGGGCGTCGTCCATTTTGCCTGAAGCTGGACCATGCCATAACTCCGGCGCTGCAAACGCAGTCGTGCGGTCAGGATCAGCTAGAAACATAGCAGCAAAGAGTTATGGATGCCTGAACCCAGGCAGTGTCTACGACAGTTAACGGTGCCAGACAGTGCCACGTAGTAAGGAACATGGACCCTAGGTAGAGCATGACGCTGCAGACGCAATCAAAAAATCAGAACCAGCGCTGGGAGCATGTAGATAGGATATGCAGTGGTAGTAACCGCCGGTGGCCCGACTGCCGAGGAGGCCTGCCGATGGAGCTGAGCACGTTGCCGGAGGGAGGAGGCTGTAGCGAATTACGAGTAGGCCTCAACGTGCGTTGGTTCCACCGAAAAACACTCCACCAGCGTCGAATGCACACCGCCAGGCATCTGCACCTGGATGTACACAAACCGGGAGGACAGAATAGAGCACCATGAGAGATGCACAAAATCCAATAAAACCCTCGTGTATGCCATGTCTTTTGCCGCTCTCTAACAGCCATGAGGTCTTTTTAGCCTTCACTCCTTGCCGTCTCATCGCTTCTGCCATGTCCTGCTAGTATCAGAGCGATTAGTGAGCGCATGCATTTCTTCTTGTCGCAACCAATCTGGAAAGTGGGTCGGCCCGCTGTCGCCGCCACTCTCGCCTCCACTTTTGCCACCACCGCCACCTCCTCCGCTTCTGCCGTGCCAGGGGTGTGTGTCGTGTGGGTGTCTTCCCGCCACAGTGCCATCGAATGCACAGGACGGTGGCTGGCTTTCGCGTTTCTTTGCAGCGCGGATAGGCCGCGAGCTCCTTGCGCCGCCAGCTGCCACCCCTGCTGCTTGTGGTCTCCGCCACAGCAGCACCAACAGTCCCTGCCGTAGCAAAGATCTGCTGAACTCCACGTATCTAGTGGACAGGGCAGCCGCGCCATCTATTGCGACTGCAAGCACGCATCTTGCCTCTCCACAGCAACGCCGTACCTATTCCAGGGTAGAAGCAGCATCAGACACTTCATTGCCGCCCCTTATTTGACTCAGCAGTACTGCGGACGCTTATCTCCACTGCATTGGTGGAGGCCGTCACTTTGGCCTTGCGATTTCTCCCGCCGCCACTTCCCTAGCAGCAGTCTTTCCTTCACCCCCGGCCTCCCACATCTCTTGGCAGCCGTAGCCCACACCGTAGCAATAGCACCACCAACAGCATCGGCGGCAGCTGCAATCAAAGAAACCGGTCTCCTACCTCAGCCACTCCGGTGGCAACGGCGGCCACAGTGTCTCACAACGAGTCCATGTCCGCCGCTACGTCCATGCCCTACTATGAGGATCACAGCGCGGGTTGTCGGGTGAGGCATCATCGCGGAGCGGCAGTGGGGTCTCCTCCGTCGGACTGCTCATCTCGGCCTTGGCGTCATTTGGTGTGAGATTCCCCTACCCTCACCCGGGACACATCGGGGTGAGCGAAGCTTTTGCTTTCAAGACTGCGGCCGCAGGATTTTTCGCGTGCCTCAACAGCAATGCAGCCTCTACATTGCTTGCTGTTACTAGAGTTACCTCTGCTGCCATAGAAGCCGCCACTGTAGCAGCAGCCACCTTTGTGGCCAGGGCATCCCGTGCTCCTGCAACTGCTTCATTTGGCCGTTCTACCGAGGCCTACACCAAGGCCGCTGTCTTCATCAGGCCCATTGCTGTAGCAGCTACCGATATGTTTACACAGGTCTCTGCCGCCGCGTTATTGATCGCCTCCAACATTGCCTCCGCTGCGTCTGTTGTCAGATCCGCATCAGCATCCATTCACAACTCCACCTCTGTAGCAGTAGTAGCTCCATTGTCAGGATCATCTATGGCTGCTAGTGACCCTAGTGGCAGCATCGATTGCTAGTGCTCTTACACGAGCGGTCCCTACAACGTCCACTGTAGCTATGCTTGCTGCTACAGCAACAGCCTCCATCACACCTCTCCTTGCCTTTATGCGCCCTTTCCCTACGGTACCCACTCCTTGACTGCTGCTCCCGCTCTCCTTATCCTTGCATACCGGTGGTCTTTGCCTCTCTGCACTACATCTTGTTTGGGTTGGGGTTGGGATTTGTCCTACAGCACCTTCTTCACGTGCTTAAGGCACTTCCCTTTTTCTCACACCCACTGGGGTGGGGGAGACTCTGCCAAGTTTTTTTGGCAGAGCCTCCTCGTTTGTCACCATGCCTAGTGACGACGAGTCAATCATCGTAGAATTGCAGCGGCTGCTCAATCGCACGCTTGAGGCACAACATGAAGCTGAAGATCGCCTCAAGCTCGCAGATGACAACTGTGCTGCTTTCGCTGATGAGGTCTATGCAATTGTCCTCAAGTGCTGTCCGTTGCGTCTGTCCCTGCCGCCATTGGCTCCACTGCTAGTACCAACTCTGGTGGACCTTCCAATCCCTCTGCTGCTGGCAATCCCTCCTCAACCCATCCTGCTGGCACGTCTGCCCATATCCCACGCCAGCATGACTTCTTCTTGCAGCCACCTGTTCTCACCCCACGCCTTGCTTTCTCCTTTTGGGAATTCCGCTTCAGCGCGTGGGCGCAAGGCGAGTGTCTTTGGGAGTACTACTTCCCCCCTGACCCAACTGCTAACCTGCCTTTTGTCCTTGCTCCTACTGAAGCTGCTTGTGCTGTTCGTGCTCTCATCCCTGCTGTCCTTGAGCATCTTGTGGACGATGGTGGCACGTTCAACGCCAATCCCGCTGCTGGTCGCGATGCTGACCCTGTCGGTGCCTACTCTATGTTGCGTCGTCACACCACCATCACCGGTCAGGCTACACAGAGTGCTCTCACTGTGCAGTTCAACACGCTGCTGATGCGTGCTGATGAGTGCGCTGACTCCTACTTGGCTCACGGGCTCAAGCTCCCTTGTGAGCTTGATGATGTTGCCCCTGGGCAGCTGTCTGGTGTCCTCACTATGGTCAACGGGCTCATCCCTGAGCTCGCTGACCTCCTTGGCGACTTCAAGGCTGATAAGCTGCAGCGCCTCGCCTCCTAGCCTGTTCCAACAAAGTCACCTCCTGGATTAGGGGCACTCTGGAACTTCACCGATGAGTGCCTTGCTGCGTGGTGGATTAGTCTCCTGAACAAACGACTCCACCGCTCTGCTGTCACAAGAGTTGCAGGCCTGATCACTGCTTTACCCCCTGCCACAGCCTCATCCTCCACCTCCTATTCTTCCTCCTCATCCTCCTCTTCCAGCTCCATTGCCATAGCCCTTGCCTGTCAAGGAAGCGGCCGCGGCCGTGGTCGTGGCAGGAGAAAGGGCAGAGGCCAGGAGAAAGCATCAAATTCCTCCTCCAGGAGCTCCGGTGCTTTAGTCTGCTAGAACTGTAGCTCTTCTGACCACTCGGCGTGTGCTTGTCTAGCTTCTCCAGATGGCCTCCGTCTTGCCCGTGCCCTGCGCGCCCACTGAGTCCGCACTGCCGGTACAGCCACCGCTGCTACATCCTCCTCTGGCACAGCCTCATCGTCCTCGGTACCATTGCAGTCCTCTGCCTAGGCCTACTCCACTTCTGGTGTTCCTCCCCCAGTCCCATACCCTTGGGCCTGGCTGCCTCCTTACGGTGCTCCGTCCTACGCAACTCCACCCTCATCAGCCTACACCGTCCCATCCTGGTTCCCTCCTTCCTCCGGCACTTCAACCCCCGCTCTTGCATCGTCTGTTGCGCGTGACAGCGAGCATCACCTGGAGTAGTCTGTCCTTCAGCTCCTTCGCCTGCGCAATCAGGGAGGTGAGGGTGTTGCTTTGTTGGCCAGTGGTCCCACGTGTCAAAGTGACTCTACCCTCCTTGGTGACCTCCCTGGTCATGTGCATGGGTCGTTGGCTCCCTCTGCTCTGTGGATTGAACGTTGGTAGTTTCTTGTTCTCCCACGTTGGCTTGCTACATGTGCGTTGTCTCCTCGCTCTGTCCCTCCTGTTGGCACTATGGCGACGTGTGGTGTCATTCCCCCAGTTTGTGCGTCGAGTGGCTTCTGGATCTTTGATTCAGGGGCCACTCACCACATGACATATGACCGTTCCTTGTTTGTCTCTCATGGCCCAAATGGTGATATTTGTCTTGTGCGTAATGGGTCCGGGCAGTTACTCCCTATGCAAGGTGTTGGCGTTGTTCGTTTTGTCGGTCCTAGTGGCCCGGTGTACCTTCCTGACGTGCTGTATGTCCCTTCCTTGGAGCTCAGCCTGGTGTCGTTCCCCTACCTTGACGACCAACACATGGACTTCTTTACTAGTGGTGGTGTTGGCACCGTGTGTTTGCGTCTTTCTGGTCGCATTGTTCTTTGTGGCGTCAAGTGTGACAAGCTGTACCGTGTGCCTCTGTTCACCTCACCTTCCTCCTCGGTTGGTGCTGCACTTGTCCATGTCGCCCCCTTGCTCTCTCCCGACCTTTTCCATCTGTTGCATCGACGTCTCGCACATGTGCACACTGATGTTGTTACCAGCATGCTTCATCTTCAACCTGCTCTAGGACTGTCACCTTCTACTTTCCCTGCTCCATGTCCCTCTGACTGCCTTGACTGTGCTCAGGGCAAGATGCATCGATCTCCTTTCTCTGACTTTGAGTCTCAGTCCAGTGATCCTCTTAACCGTATGCATGCAGGCGTCATGGGTCCTCTGCCCCATGACCTTCTTGGTGACGTTGGTCATTATGTTTTGTGTCTCACTGACGATTATTCTCGCTTTCGTTGGGTCTTTGCACTTCGTCACAAAAGTGATGTCTGTTCCACTATTGAAACTTGGCTTGCCAAGGCAGAGCGCGCCTGCCAACGCTCACTGCACATCTTTTGTAGTGATCGCAGCGGCGAGTTTCTTGGTCCCACTGCTCGCTTCCTTGCGTCCAAGGGGGTGTGTTTGGAGACCTTCGCTCCTTACACTCCCCAACAGAATGGTATCTCGGAACGCTAGAACTGTACCCTCGCTAACGGTGTCCGGACGCTCCTGTCTGAGTCTGGCCTTCCCCCGCTCTTTGCCTTTGAGGTTATGAGTTATGTGACTTGGGTGTAGAATCGGGTTCCGCATGGGCCCCTTCCTCCTTTCGTCACACCCGTCCAACACTCATGTGGTGCTCGCGCTGACCTTCGACGTGCCCGTGTCTGGGGTTGCATTGCCTCCGTCTGGTTGTTTGATGAATTTTGCAATGGCAAGTTGTCCCCGCGTGGCCGTCTTTGTCCATTCTTGGGCGTTTTGTCTCAGTCCAAGGCGTGGCGGTTTTGGGACCCTGTCCGCCACCGCGTCATTGAATCTCGTGATGTTTTATTCTTCAATTCCATGTTTCTCCGTGACCTTGGTCGTCTTTCGTTGGGTGCCTCCCTTCTTCTACTCTCTGGGCTGGGCGGAGAAGTCTGTCTGGTCCCTCCGACCGTCTCTCCTACTGCAGCTTCTCCTTGTCCACCTTCCCCTCTCCAGTCGTCCGGCGTGCCTCCGACCCCTGTTTTGCCTGTGCCCCTCTCGCCTAGCTCGGCCAGCACACCGCCCTCTCCAGCCACGTCCTCGTCCTAGTCCGCCCCTGTGTCTGCCCCATCATCTCCCTCCTCCTCATCCGCCCCTGCGTCTGTCCCACTGTCTGCCTCCTCCTTGTGAGCAGCACGTCCTCTCATCCCTGACTTGTCGCCGGCCTCCCCTGTGTCTGTCAAGACCACTCACCCGGTGCTTGTCGAGCCCACTTGCCCTGCACCGGTTTCACCCTTGGTCCGCAGCGGACGTCTTCATGCACTCCCGCAGCGCACCTCTAGCTCCTCTCCTCCTGTCCCGTCCGACCGCCCATCTCGGTCCTAGACAGCTCAGGTTGCCGACGTGCTGACAGGCATGGATTCACTTGGCCTTGCCACTGGGGTTGTCCATCCCAGTTCCACCCTAGGCCAGGCGGTGCTGCTGCCGCCACCGCTATCGCTCAGTGTCATGCAACCACAGGCTCTGCAGCTCTTCCGCAAGAGCCTACCACAGCTCGTCAGGCACGCATGGCTCCTGATGCACAGCAGGGGGAAGCCGCAATGCGCGACGAGCTGAAGGCTCTGGACCACCAGGCTTTGCAGGAGCTGGTTGACCTGCCTCCAGGGCGCAAAGCCATTGATGCACGTTGGGTATTCAGGCGTAAGTACAAGCCCGACAGGACCCTTGACAAGTACAAAGCTTGGCTCACGGCAAAGGGATTATCCTAAATCCCAGGTGTGGACTTTGACGAGACATTCTCGCCCATTGGCCGCTACACCACAGCTTGCACCTTGTTAAGTCTTGTTACTCAGGACGATTGGGAGCTTGAGCAGATGGATGTCAACAATGCCTTCTTCCACGGGCAGTTGGCCGAAGAAATCAACATGGTTTAGCCCCCTGGGTTCTCTGATGGGACCAACAGGGTCTGGCGACTACGGAAGGCGCTGTATGGCTTGAAGCAATCACCTCGGTGTTGGAACCAAGAAATCACGTCCACGCTTGAGAAGTGCGGCTATCGACGGATTACTGTCAATCCCTCTCTCTTTTTCACTCCTCCGTCAGCCCCCTTCGTCGCTGTTCTTGTGTATGTTGATGACTTGCTGGTCGCGTCACCCAGTCTGGAGGCCGTGAAGACGGTCAGGTCACTCATTCAGGCGACCTACAAAATGAAGGACATCAGACCAACTCATGTCTTTCTGGGCATGGATTTCGAGCGAGACCGCCCTCACCGTGTCCTCCACGTTCATCAAGCCACCTACGTTCATAGCCTGGGGGAGCGTTTTGCTTCCCTCCTTGAGACAGTGCCCACGACGTCAACACCCATGACCCCAGCTTGACAGCGGTTGCTGAAGACACTGGATGTGTCAAAGCTGGGGGAGGCGGTTGACGTCACAGACTATCTTCGCGTGATGGGATCTCTCATGTATCTGGCTACGACAACCAGGGCGGACGTAGCCTTCTCCGTGAACTTTCTGGCAAAATTCTCCTAGTGTCCACGAGCACGAAACTTGGAAGATGCAATGCATGTCATCAGATACGCCCTCTTCACTGCCCGTACTGGTCTGTGCTATCGTGCACAGCCATCGGTTGTGATTGATGGCTACAGTGGTAGTGACTGGGCACATGAAGTTGATGCACGCACTTGCACTGGCTACATCTTTCTGGTGCGGGGGGGGGGGGGGGGCAGCAGTGTCTTGGAAGAGTGGAAAACAGGGCTACGTGGATCATAGCTATGGGGAGGCTGAGTATGTTGCGTTAGGCGCTGGCACTTGTGAGAGAATTTGGTTGTGTCGCCTCTTGCAGCAGTTGTACGTTCCTATTCTTTGCATCACTCTTCTCTGTGACAATCAAAGCACCAAGGCCATTGCTGAACATGACGGCATGCACCACACTCGCACTAAGCACATCAATGTTGAGCATCATTTTGTTTGTGAGAGAGTGGCTACAGGTGATGTGCAGGTCGTCTGGGTTGACACACGACAGCAGAGAGCTGATTTTCTCACAAAGGTGCTTAGCAGCAACGTCTTCAAGGTTGCAGTCCACGCTGTCGGCTTGTGTGCGCGTGATGTACCCGGTTGAGCCCCTGTTTCCGTACATATGTGTATTCTGTCATGTTAGTCACATCCTCTGACGCTCATGTGTGTGTATAGTGTACGTCGGCTGTGGTTCATGGGGGAGTGTTGGTTTGTGTGCCACAGACACGTGGTGACCTCTGGCCTCGTTGCACACATCACTGATGCAGGTGACTGAGAGAGAAGAGACGTTGCAGCCGGCGTGTTCCCCGCCACCAAGATGTGGCTATGAGCCATGGAACTCAGAGTGTTACAAACTCTCAGGCTCTCCTACTGCATGCAGACTCTGAGCTAGGATTGCTCCCACCTGGGTTGGTACTCATGGTGAATGCTGTGTTGCCTGAGTTTCCACGACACACAAAATGTGCAAACAGGGTCAAATCCGCAATTGTGCGGATCAAGAGCCGAGCTAGAGCTAGCACGCTGCTCTCTCACTCGCTTTGATCGCTCTCACTCTCCTGACAAGGACCACCTCGTCGTTGCATGACTCTAATACTTGCAACTGCAAAAACCCTCGTGCATGCCATGTCTTTTGCCGCTCTCTAACAGCCATGAGTTCTTTCTAGCCTTGACTCCTTACCATCTAACTGCTTCTGCAATGTCCTACTGGTATCAGAGCGATTAGTGAGCGCGTGCATTTCTTCTAGTGGCAACCGATCTGGGAAGTGGGTCGGCCCGCCGTTGCCGCCGCTCCCGCCTCCACTGTCGTCGCCACCGCCACCTTCTCCACTTCTACCGTACCAGGGGCGTGTGTCGTGCGGGTGTCTTCCGGCCACAGTGCCATCGAAGGCACAGGACGGTGGCTGGCCTTCGCGTGTCTTCGCCGCACGGATAGGCCGCAAGCTCCTTGCGCCGCCAGCCGCCACCCCCGCTGCTGCTGTTCTCCTCCACAGCAGCACCAACAGTCCTTGCCGTAGCAGAGATCTGCTAAACTCCACGTATGTAGTGGACAGGGCAGCCGCACCATCTATTGCGACTGCAGGCCCGCATCTTGCCTCTCCACAGCAGCGCTGTACCCGTTCCAGCGTAGAAGCAGCAACAGACACTGATTGACGCCCCTCATTTGACTCAGCAGTGCCGCGGACGCTTATCTCCACTTCATTGGTGGAGGCCGTCACTTGTGCCTCGCGACTACTCCCACCGCCACTTCCCTAGCCGCAGTCTTTTCTTCACCCCTGGCCTCCCACATCTCTTGGCAGCCACAGCCTACACCGCAGTAGTAGCACCACCAATAGCATCGGCGGCAGCTGCAATCAAAGCAACCGGTCTCTTACCTCAGCCACTCCGGTGGCAACGGCGACTACACTGGCTCACAACCATGAGGTCTTTCTAGCCTTGACTCCTTGCCATCTCACTGCTTCTGCCATATCCTACAGTGAGGTAATAGGTGACCTTTTTTTGTTTCTTTACTATATGCCTTGTTGTATTTGTAGTAACTTAACTTACCTATTGTTTTCCAGTTGTCGTCGTCTCTTGTAAATCGGGTTCTCTGCACTGCGGGAGTCCTTATTGCATAAAAATCCATCCCCTAACTACACCCAGGGTTGTGGATTTTAACTTTTCCCCTTCTCTTGTACAGGGGATTCTCGGACCCCCCATACAAACCATTTGAAAACCATGTACTTGAATAGTCGAACCTTGAACAAACCCATCCCCTAATTTCATCCGGGGTTGTAGGTTTTTCTTTTCTTTTTTTGCTTTCCTGGGCTCCTGCTGGGCCCTGCGATAGCAGGGCCCAGCAGATTCCTTTCTATCATATGGGGGATTGTTGGATCCCCCACTCAAACTGATCACAAACCAGGTAATTGAATAGCCGAACCTCGAACAAACCCATCCCATAATAACACCCGTGGTTGTGGGTTTTATTATTTTTGCTTGCCTGGGTTCCTATTGGGCACCACAGTAGCGAGGCCCAGCAGGTTCCCTTCTATCGTATGGGGGATTCTCAGACCCCCCACACAAACCACTCTCAAACCATGTAGTCAAATAGTTCCAAATTCCGCCAGTGACGGTTTGTGAAACCCCTTAGTGGCGCGATTGCCATACAGTTGAAGCCCCATTCACAGAACTTGGGGAAGTCGTGAGACGTACACAAATGTATGTCTCCCGACTTTCTCCGAGTACACCCCCTTACACAATCGCCTCATACAATCAGGGAGAGGAGGAGGGGGGGGGGCAATAGACCAAGTGATGCGGACGTACTCGTCTCCCCCCCCCTCCCAAAAAACAACAAAGTGTATGAGGCGAGTGTATGTGACAGTGCATGTGGGGGGGGGGTACTAAATATAGACACTAGTGTATTGTCTTGAGGGATTTTCAAGGAAGTCGTGGCACGTACAGTAATGTATTTCTTGTGACTAGCTCTCAATACATCCCCTCATACACTCACCTCATACAACAGGGTGAGGAGGGGGAGATGGACCAGGTTTTGTGGACGGACCTGTCCCCGCCCCTAAAACAACATGTTGTATCAGGTGAGTGTATGAGACAGTGTAAAGGGGGGGGGGGGCATTAAATGAAGACACTTTTGTATTGTCGCAAGAGATTTTCAAGGAATTCGCAAGACGTACACTAATGTATGTTTCACAAGTAACTCCCAATATACCCCCTCATACACTTGCCTCATGCAATGAGGGGGAGGAGGGGGGAGGGAGATGGACCAAGCCATGTGGATGGACCCATCTATCCTTCCCCCTAAACAAGAAAATGTATGGGGAGAGTGTATGGGACAGTGTACATGGGAGGGTATTAAACATAGACACTAGTGTACTGTCAAGTGCTATGGACGGACCCGTCTCTCTCCCCCCCCTTTAAAACAAAAAAGCTTATAAGGCGGGTGTATAAGACTGTGTATTGGGGGGGGGGGTACTAAATGTAGAGACTAGTGTATTGCCGCGAGAGATTTTTGAGGAAGGCGTGAGATGTACACTAATGTATGTCTCACAAACAACTCCCAATACACCCCCTCATACACTCGCCATATACAATCAAGGGGAGGGGGGGGGGGGGATGGACGAAGTGATGTGGACGAACCTGTATCCTCCCCTCCCAAAACAACAAAGTGTATGAGGCGAGTGTATGAGAAAGTGCATGTGGAGGGGTACAAAGTATAAACACTATTGCGTTATCATGAGAGATTGTTGAGGAAGTTGAAAGACGTACACAAATGTATGTATCGCGACTTCCTCCTAATACACCCCCTCATACAGTCATCTCATATTATCAGAAGTAAAAGGGGGGTGGACCAAGTGATGTGGACAGACCCGTCTCCCCCTCCCCCTCGCCCCCAAAAACAACAAAGTGTATGAGACGAGTGTATAAGACAGTGTATGGGGGGGGGGATACTACATAAAGACAATAGTGTGTTATCGCGAGAGATTTTTGAGGAAGTTGCGAGACGTACAGTAATATATGTCATGAGACTTCCTCCCAATACACCCCCTCATACACTCGTCTCATACAATAAGGGGAGGAGGGCGGGGGGGGGGGATGGACCGAGTGATATGGTTGGACCCCTCCCCCTTACAAAAGAACAAAAGTGTATGAGGCGAGTGTATGAGACATTTCATGTGGGAGGATACTAAACATAGAGACTAGTGTATTGTTGCAGGAGATTTTCAAGAAAGTCACGACACATACACTAATGTATGTCTCACACATTCCTCCCAATACACCCTCTCATACACTCGCCTTATACAATCGGGAGGAGGAGGTCAGGGGATGGACCGAGCGATGTGGACGGACCTCTCTATCTCCCCCCCTAAACATGAAAGCCTATGAGGAGAGTGAATGAGACAATGTACGTGGGAGGGCACTAAGTATGGTCACTAGTGTATTCTCCAGAGAACAGTTTTTAGGAGTTTGCAAGACGTGCACCAATGTATGTCTCATAACCTCCTCCCATTACACCTCATATACTTGCTTCATACAATTGGGAGAGAGGGGGGGGGGGGAGGATGGAGAGAGCAAAGTCGACGAACGCGTCTCTCCCCTCCCGAAAAACAAGAAAGTGTCCTGTATATGTGTGAAGGGGACTAGAAGTTGAACGAGTGGTCCGTTAATTTGTGAACCAAAATAAGGTGTTCTAGTAAAGTCTCAACAGACCTACAATGGACTTAATTCCCAAACACACCATATAACTCTCATAACCTTCTAGGAGACTAGCTTTTTATGTAAGCACCTATATACCCACCTCACACTGTATGAAAAGCCAACGATCAACCATACCTCAATTGTGTCATTGGGTGCAATTGCTTCCAGCAAGTTTGCGAACTAGACTTTCACAACTCTTACGAAACTTGACCAAGACTCGGACCTTTGAATTGGTAGTAGTTGATAGGGATCCCGTGGACCACTATCCCTCGCAGACATATGTGCAACATGTGTGTATGGAACGGATCCAATCAGCACGTGGGAAGTGAAAGGTCTCAATGGTGCCACATGAATGTAAGTGAGGTTCGTCAAAGGGATTTGAACCATTGATGCAACATTTGTCAAAGAAAGAAATTATTTCACATGTCATAGCAGTCACCATTGTGCCCAAAGCTTGGAGGTTTTCATTAGCAAGAAGTGACTTTAGGGTATGTTTTGCACGACATCCCCAGAGGACATGTAGGAATCTCACAAGATGATGAGCTTTTCAAAAGACGAGGGCAAACACCACAGTTCACTGGCTTGCTGGAGGAATGGGTCATGGCGACACTGCTCACAGTCTGTGAGCAAGAGCTTAACTCTGAGTACATGTCCTGCTCTCAATGTTTTACATAGCCCAAGTGCCTGAAATTGACTGAGGGTACATTGTCCACAGTGAAAATGTTGCCACCAGTGGCTGAACTGCCACACATTCTAGGGAGCCTATTTCTTGACCGGTGGTGGCGGCCGTCCACCACCAGAAGAAGCTGGTGCGCAGATGACTTTGCCCACAAATAGCTGACGCGGCGTGCATTGGAATCCGTAGTTGAACGCCGCCATCTGCTGCATTGAGGTAAAGAAGTTGGCAAGGAGGCCGAGGCACGAGTCTCCGGGCATGACACGACGTGGCACGCTTCCCACTGGGCACAAACGGAATGACACAGTGTCTGTCGAGACACACACCTGCACCATTGCAAGGGTGAATGCAAGATACAAAAAAGTTATGAAGCATGAATCCAGGACAGGTTTCTTCAAAGCAAACATAGACATAGAGCTTGTCCTGTGGACACAGATCAGGTTGCCTGTGTGGCTGCTGAGACATGCACCTGTGCTGTTGCACGGTTGCGCATGCGCATGTGGTAGTGCACTGCGCACAAGCCATGGCAAGATTGAGGGGCACGCCCACCTCGAAGCCTCTCTGAGAGGAGCTAGAAGATTTGTTGTTTTTCTATCTTGATCTATCCCCTTCAGTCTCGTTCCTCTCCCCGTCCTACCCTCCCCTTACTTCACTTGCTCTCTCTCCCCCCACAACCCCATTCGCCCCTTTGCCCGGTTCCACTTTCCTCCTCCATGTCTGGCCCCCACGGCCCTTTCTCATCCCCCCTCTGCTCCCCTTCTTCCCCCTTTCTTCTCCTCTGACACATTGATATTAGAGCTTGACGATGACGCAGTTGCTGACAAGGCGGCGATGTGGCTGACGACATCACCAACCCCCTCATGCTCTCACCCGAGCCGCCCTCTCCGGCCACGTCCTCCTCGACCGAATTAACCGCCAAGCACGGGCGATACACGGATTGGTACGGCATGGGGTACATACCAATCATTCATGCAGCTGTGGTACATACCGGAAGCATCGGCAAAGGCATCAACCATATCCTCCCCTCCCAAAACAACAAAGTGTATGAGGCGAGTGTATGAGAAAGTGCATGTGGAGGGGTACAAAGTATAAACACTATTGTGTTATCATGAGAGATTGTTGAGGAAGTCGACAGACGTACACAAATGTATGTATCGCGACTTCCTCCTAATACACCCCCTCATACAGTCATCTCATATTATCAGAAGTAAAGGGGGGGTCGACCAAGTGATGTAGACAGACCCGTCTCCCCCTCCCCCCCAAAAACAACAAAGTGTATGAGACGAGTGTATAGGACAGTGTATGGGGGGGGGGGGGATACTACATAAAGACAATAGTGTGTTATCGCGAGAGATTTTTGAGGAAGTTGCGAGACGTACAGTAATATATGTCATGAGACTTCCTCCCAATACACCCTCTCATACACTCGTCTCATACAATCAGGGGGGGAAGGGGGGGGGGGGTATGGACCGAGTAATATGGTTGGACCCCTCCCCCTTACAAAAGAACAAAGTGTATGAGGCGAGTGTATGAGACATTTCATGTGGGAGGATACTAAACATAGAGACTAGCGTATTGTTGCAAGAGATTTTCAAGAAAGTCACGACACATACACTAATGTATTGTGCAGTCTACACTCCAACGTTGGCCGGCGCACTACAGGACCAATTGAGGAAGAAGCCAAGACTTCGGCGCGGCGTCAGGGATCGCGCGGACGAAAGGCCTACTTTGCGAACACCCAAAGCTGAAGAATGAAGTGGTTCGCTCCCTGGTACGCATGCGCTACGTTGGCACCCCCCTCTCCAGCTGCACCATCAGAGAGAGGCTGCATGCCATCCTCAAGGAGAGGGGATTTGCCCACGTTGAGGGAAAAGCAGTGGAGGACCTGTTCTCTCAGAGCTGGTGCCGTAAGTTTGTGTCAGGTGATCTTGCATGGTCATGGCGTTGCAGGACAACTGCGTTGCAGAAGCTTCCTACCAACTGGGAGTCACGTGCGGAATCAATGCTCAAGCGCTACGCGTTCCTCATCTGCGTCAACAAGATCCCGGACTGCCTCGTTGTCAACGCCGACCACACGGGGGTGCAGCTCGTTACTGCTCCTTGCTACACTTACGCACCCAAGGGGTCGACCGAGGTGAATGTTTGTGGGAAGGAGGACAAGCGCCACCTGACGGCGCCCATTGCATCTTCCCTCGACAGGGAAGTCCCCCCCTTGCAGGTCATTTGTGCGGGCAGAACAAACGCATGTCACCCTCGCGGTCCAGAATCTGACTACGCCCTTTGGAACCTCGGGTGGCAGTTTTCGCACACTCCCAACCATTGGGCCAGTGTGGAAACCACAAAGGACTAGTCTCACATGGTACTGGAGCCCTACTTACTTGACACATGCAAGGTGAGTAACGTGTCCACCGAGCATGCCCGCATGCTCCTCATCTTGGAGGCATGGCAGCCGCATGTGTCAGAGTCCTTCAAGGCGTGGGTTGCCGAGAGATTCCCGTGGGTGGTGCTCCTCTACATCCCCGTGGGATGCACATCGAAGCTGCTACCCGCGGACGTGGGGTTGCAGCTTACCTACTGATTATGGGTGCATAAGCGCCTCCAAGACAGCGATCACGTCAACCTAGGCATGCGTCACATCAAGGACGCTGCTGTTGGATGGATGCAACGCGGATGGGGCCATTCGCATGTGAACAGTCAGCTGTTTCGAAACGCATTGGTCGCCAATGGTTTCAACCGTTGTTATGACCCTGACTTCCAGAGTGCATACAGTATGGATTTTCTCAACTTCATGTTCGAGAGTGAGATGCAAGGCTACGAGGATGATGGCATTGTTGCATGAATATGTTGTTTTCATCTGTCAATGTCTACGGATGCATGACCACATTCTCCCTCTACAAGCGCTGTAAATGCTCTCTCTGCCATTGGCACAAAAGTTCAACATCAACCGGTCAATGTCGCAAGTTCACCGTCGGTGAATGTTTCACAAAACCATCAAACTCGTCTGATCGGTGCAAAACATGGGCCAAAACTGTGGATGTAACGAAAAAAAAAAGGTGGATGTAATTTTCAGAATGAGCAACTTTCAGATTTGGGTACTTCAGTTTAAAAAACAAGTATTAAGGTGTTTTCGTTTTGCGACAAACCAATTTCAGACTGTAGCCAAATACATGAAATCATCGCTGACTAGAATGGTTTAACAACAAAATCACCAGGCAGTAGGGTAATAAGTGAAGAGTCCTTTTGTAATTTTTTCTTTGTCAAGTAAAACTAGCTTAAGATTTTCCTGTTAAAAAACCGTTAAAAACTCTTGCAAGTGAGCTTTAACAAGCTCAGTTTATAAATTAAACATGAAATATTTGTTTATTGTTTCCTGACATTCATTCAATTGAAGCGGGGTTTTCCATTATTTCAAGATGCATTGAGAATGTCTATTTGACCTATACGTCGACTGTTGCAGGCATATTTGGCCTGCTCAAAACTTCCGTCAAAGTCTGAAATAAAGGACTTGGTAGTGCTTGAGACAACCGCAGACGTAGGACCTGATTTTCCAGTTTGCTGCATTCTGCACCCCATCCTCCCCTTGATGGAAACTAGGGCAGCCCTCAAGGAGATGATCAGGCTCACTAACAGCCGCCAAGGCAGGACCAACTGTTTGTGAGAGGGGATTGTAGGTTGCACAAACAGAAACTACGGAAGCAAATGTAGGTTTGCAGAGGATGCGAATGTCTGAATCGACTCTTCAGTGAGAAAGTACATTCTCACAAATTTCTAACAAGCCCTTATATGCCTTGTTTGGCCTAGGGAGCACTGAGATACACTCTGTCAAAGTCTACCCTCTAGCACACTCTCCTAGCCTAGTGGGATGAGCGGCAGTCACCTTGTCACACAAGAGAATTATGTCTCACACCGCTTGGACGACCAACAATCGTGGTCTACACCTTCCTTCAAGTCTTTTGGAGGTCCTCCAGCCGCTTTTTCTCCTTGAAGGCCGCTCTCAGCCGTCCTGGCCAATAATCCTGCCGCCTTTTGAGCTCAAAGTGCTCAGGACGTAGAACCCGACCCATGATCTCCAAACTTTGGAAATCCATGTCTCACTCAAACGAACTCCGTATCAAGTTCCGTAAAGTGCGTTGGAACCCGTGAAACATCCTCTATGCAACTGTCATGCCAGATGATTGTTTATTGAGCAACCTGTTTTTGTCACTTTCTTGCACTGTCATATCCATCATTCTCCCACAATGTGAGAATAATAATCACACAAGTCCGCACAGTCCCCTCAGCTGCTGAAAGCGGTGCGCTGCCAGCGGTTTGGTTAGGAAGTCTGCGAGCATCATGCTTGAAGGGTAGAACTTGATTGGACCACCTGCTTTGCCACGAGCTCGCGGATGAAGTGGTACCGCAAGTCGATGTGCTTGGTGCGGGCATGAAACTCGGCGTTCTTCGTCAGAGCAATGGCGCTCATGTTGTCACAGTAGATGGTGGTGGCTGTAGTCTGATGTTGTCCAAGGCTTGCTAGCAGCTCACGCAGGCACACAGCTTCCTTCGCTGCTTCATTGAGGGCGATGTACTCTGCTTTGGTGGAGGAGAGGGCAACACACTCTTGCCTTTTGCTCCTCCAACTGATTGCACCTCTCTCGAGCACAAACACAAACGCACTGGTTGACCTCCTTGTGTCCAGGTCACCTCCCCAATCTACGTCACTGTAGCCGATGAGGATGGGACTGTTGTTGCTGTTGAAGGTGAGGCAAAGGCTCCTGCTGCTGTCGAGGTAGCGTAGCACATGCTTGACCGCCTCCCAATGCAGCACGCGCGGATTCGCGCACAACTTGCTTAACACTCCCAGTGCTTGGCTGATGTCGAGGCGCGTGCTGACTGCTGCATACATGAGGCTTCCACCTGCTGCTTGGTACGGCACTGCTTCCATGCGGCTGCTCTCTTGCATGCCATGGGGAGTCCGCGTCATGCTGAGCTTCGCTCCCACTTCCAGTGGTGTTGTTGCTTTGCGAGCTCCTGCCATGTTGAAGCGCTTGATGATGTCGCTCACGTACGTGCTCTGCGACAACTTCAAAGTCTGCTGCTGCCGGTCGCGCTTGACCTGAAGGCCAAGGTAGTAACTGAGCTCTCCCATGTCTTTCATGTCAAACTTTGCAACAAGGGAGTGCTTGACATTGTCCAAAAGAGACTTGGAGTCAGATGCAATGAGCAGATCATCAACATAGAGCAAGATGATGATGTGGTTTGCCTCTTGTGTGCACCCATAGACAGCATGGTCTGCCTCACTGCGCACAAAGCCAAGGCCATGGTGTTGTAGCCGAGGAAGGCACCCTTCATCGACTTTACGTCCAGCTTGTTACGGCTGCCGGTAGGCACGTGCACGAATACGCCACACGCGAAGAATTTCAGGTGCGTCATTGTTGGCTTGCGTCGTGTCCATGCCTCCTCCGATGTCATCAGGAGGACGGCGGGCGTAGGGTTTTTCAGGTACACGACGGTATTGAGCGCTTCCGCCCAAAAGGTTGGCGTGAGCTCCGCGTCTTGGAGCATGCTACGAACACGCTCCATGAGCGTGCGGTTCGCGCGTTCAGCCACGCCATTCACCTGCGGTGTTCCAGGTGGGGTGACCTCGTGCTTGATCCCGTGAAGCTTGAGAATGGTGCGGAAGTCGTTGGAGAGGTACTCTCCTCCACCATCACTGCGAAGCACCTTCAACCGCCTGCCACTCTCATTCTGTGCAGCAACAATCCACACCTTGAAAGCATCAAAGCACTCATCCTTTCCAGCCAGGAACAACACCTACGTCTTCCTCGACTTGTCATCAATGAACGTGACAAAGTACAACTTGCCGGACAAGGATTGTTATGGCATGAGATCGCACAAATCAGAGTGAACGAGTGAGAGAAGCTCAGCCGCCCCCTTCCCCTCCCCCGTGAAAGGAGCGCGGACTTGCTTCCCTTCAATGCAGCTCTCACAAGCCGATGCACAAGGCTGCTTTACCCCCTTGAGCTCCAGGCCGCGGACAATCTGCTGCATGGAGATGATGGCGCAAAAGCCGAGGTGACCGAGCCGGCGGTGCCACAGGCCGATGTCGTGTTTTCCCTCTCTCGCCGCCAACGCTGAGTCGGCTTCCTTCTCCGACGCCACGTAGAGGCGGTAAAGACCGTCCTCTTTGTTCGCTTTTGCAAGCACACGACCTGCAGTGGCAGAGATGGTGCAGCCACCATTCTCAAAGCAAACCTGCATGCCTTTGGAGATGAGAGATGAGACAGAGAGGAGGTTAGCTGCCAGCCCCGGAACATGGAGCACTCCCTTCACACGACGTTCCACGTGCTTACCATCAATGGAAGCACAAAACACAATCTCACCCTCCCCAATCGCCATTTACACATGATTGTCCCCCATTTGCACCCAACGAGGCTCAATGACGGTGTAGACAACGAACCACTCCTGGCGACATGTCATGTGCCGCGTGACTCCCGAGTCGATGATTGAGAACAGGGCTGTGTTGTCAGAGACGTGCAGGACCCGGATGGTTGTCACGAATCCACTCTCCCAATCTGCGACGTTCGCGAAAGCGTCAGACTGTTTTCTCGCTCCCACTCCAACCGCAAGGTTCGCCTTCTTCTTCCGGCATTCGCGCGCCCAATCGCCCGGCTTCTTACAGTAGTGTCAGTTCCCCTTTTTCTCTCCTCCGCCGTTGCTCCTGGTTGATGTAGCACCGCCCCCATGACCAAAGTTAGTGATGAGAGCGACGTCCAGTCCGCTTCCGCCCTCCTCTCCCTTGCGCAGCTCCTCCTCAAACAGCAGGCTCTCCTCCACATCATTCAAGGAGAGCTTGTCGCCATGCTAGTCCAGGGCAACAATGAGAGGAGTGTAGTTGCTAGGAAGGCCAGAGAGGATGGTTAGCATGAGCACACGCTCCTTGACATGGCCCTCAATCGCAGCAAGCTGGTCAGAGAGAGACTTCACCATGTTGATGTAGTCAATCATGGATCCGGACTCATCCATCTTCACAATGTGAAAGCGACGACGCAGCTACATGTTCATGAGGATTGACTTGGAAGCATAAGTGGACTCAAGTCTTTTCCAAACCTCCTTTGGCGTGAGGATGCCACGGATGAAGAGTTGCTGCCGTTCGGCGAGGTGGAGGTAGATGGTTGCGAGGGCGCGGTCACGCTTCTCGCGGTAGGTACGGGCCTCGACAGGGGATAGGGAGCTTTCTTCTGGTTCCTTCTCCTTCTCATCCACCTGGCTCTAGAGACCCTTCTCCATCAGCACCATCTTCATGTTGTTGCTCCAGTTGAAGAAGCTCTTGCCTTCGAACTTGGCGATGTTGACGCCGGCCACCACAGAAGCGGATATCGNTTTTTCCAAACCTCCTTTGGCGTGAGGATGCCACGGACGAGGAGTTGCTGCCGTTCGGCGAGGTGGAGGTAGATGGTTGCGAGGGCGCGGTCACGCTTCTCGCGGTAGGTACGGGCCTCGACAGGGGATAGGGAGCTTTCTTCTGGTTCCTTCTCCTTCTCATCCACCTGGCTCTAGAGACCCTTCTCCATCAGCACCATCTTCATGTTGTTGCTCCAGTTGAAGAAGCTCTTGCCTTCGAACTTGGCGATGTTGACGCCGGCCACCACAGAAGCGGATATCGCCATGGTAGTGCAATGTTCAGCCCACAAACGGCTCTCTCACACAACAGGGTGCAAGGAATGCCTCAAGGATGAGACAAAGCCTTGTTCTAGCTGTGATACCACTGATAGAAACTAGGGCAACCCTCAGGGAGGTGATCAGGCTCACTAAGAGCCGCCTAGGCAGGACCAAGTGTTTGTGAGAGGGGGTTGCAGGTTGCACAAACAGAAGTTACGGAAGCAAATGTAGGTTTGCAGAGGACGCAAATGTCTAAATCGAATCTTGAGTGAGAAAGTAAATTGTGAGAGATTTCTAAGAAGCCCTTATATGCCTCATTTGGCCTAGGGAGCACTGAGATACACTCTCTCAAACTCTACCCTCTAGCACACTCTCCTAGCCAGGCGGGATGATCGGTAGTCACATTGTCACACAAGAGAATTATGTCTCACAGCACTTGGACGACCAACAAATGTGGTCTGCACCTTCCTTGGAGGTCCTCCAGTCGCCTTTTCTCCTTGAATGCCGCTCTTAGCTGTCCTGGCCAATAATCCTTTCGCTTTTTGAGCTCAAAGTGCTCACGTCGTCACTTGAACCCGACCCATGATCTCCAAACTTTGGAAATCCATATCTCACTCAAACGGACTCCGTATCGAGTTCTGTAAAGTGCGTTGGAACCTGTGAAACATCCTCATGCAATTGTCATGCCAGATGATTTTTGTGGAGCAACGTATGTTTGTCACTTTCTGGCACTCGCATATCCACCCCCCCCACTCTCGAGCCACAATGTGCGTGTGTAGTGTAGCAGAACGTGCGCAACAGATTGCACAAAGAGACGTCTGAATGGTGTTCAAGTGTTTGGTATTTCTGGAATCACTCAAGAAAGCTCGCATTGCATTTGTGTTCAGATTTCTCCGACATGTCCAACGAAGACTGTACACTGACTCATGAACTCGGGCTATGCACTCTACTGGTGACCGGGGGGGAGGAGGAGGGATCCATTCCCCTGTCGGCGGATGTCACGCGCCATGCGGGGTCGGGGCCGATGATTCCCATCTAATGCGCCATCCGGGACGAGTTGGCAGAGATTTATCGTGAGCATTCCCCTTGGGTGATGGTGGAGCCGAAGGACTTGCTGTCAGGGGGGCTCCGCCTGTACGTCCTTGTGGTTGACTTAGGCCAGGGCACGGTGCGGGTGGTGGATGTCCACACGGTGGACGTTAAGTCTGACAAGGTGAAGGAGGAGGGGTAGTCTCACTTGGCAGCGGAAGTCTCGAAAGAGAAACATTTCAAAGCCGCTCTTGCGCCGCAGTCAGAGTACCGGCTCCGCACGGTGGCTTCGGGAGACATTCGGTGGTCTGGGCCTGGATTCCTGGCGCTTTGTTTGTCGGCTGGCAGAGCTCTGCCTGAAGAGAGGTCAGGGAAAGCGCACTGCGCTTTCCCTGACCGACCAACCAGCGGTGTTTGCCGGAAGCGGTGTCCTTGTTTGCACAGTGGTTCTCCATTGCGGGGATCCGGCGACACTGCCGCGTGCTCCACCACTTCAGCCTGTGGCGTGGGGGTCTATACCCGACGATGTCGTGCATGCTGTGCTGCCACAACCGTGGCCCCTTGGCCCTATTGCACTGTTTAACCTTGCTCTTCTATTTGGTTGAATGGAGAGGACAGTCTCCTCTGCCCCTGGAGCTTGCTTCTTTCGTCCATGCTTTCTTTATCCTATTGTGCCATGGGTGGGGGCATTTCCCACTTGTTCAACAACAAATCAACTTGCACGAAAAAAAAGGAGAGGGAGAGGGAGAAAGAGAGGGAGAGAGACAGGAGGAGAGAGAGAAAGAGAAAAAGAGACAAGGAGAAAGGGGGAGAGAGAGAGAGAGAGAAAGAGAGAGAGAGAGAGAGAGAGAGAGAGAGAGAGAGAGAAA
>SZWC01000657.1:151003-162686 GCA_023375785.1 Penium margaritaceum | reverse complement strand
CCCCCCTCCTCCCCCCCCTTGTTGAAAAATTGCCCCTTCGCATGCCCAAGTGCGGCGCCGGGAGGCGCCGACGAGCCGCCAGAAAGTGGAAACGCAGCTCCGGTGGATCTGGCGACACGACAATTGCTCGGATCCTAAAATGCAGGATAGCCCCTGAAAGCTAACGAGTTGTTGAATCCGGTGGAAGTTGTTTCGCCGGAATCGAACAAGTATCGAGGGAGATATGGCCTTCCAAAGTTGGGGTATGCGCACCGGCTCTGGGAGCCGGCTGCGACTCGAAATCCGGTCGATAATCGACCGGACCGAGTAACAAAAATACCATCTGGAAAAAATGCTCCGATAGGCCTGCCGAGGCGTCCGGTGGATGATTCACCTGATCCGGCGGATCATCCACCGGATCCAGTAGTACAGGTTCTTACTGAGGGACTTCGCCAAAAATTTGGCTCGGCGTCCGAAACTCAGTAGTACGTTTTGTTACTCGGGGACTTGGTCAAAATTCTGACTACAGGTCCGCGGATAGGTTTCGAACCTCGGCACACCCCATCACCAAAAACGACCCAAAAGTGGGTAGGGTGTGTGGAAACAGTGCAGGGGACCCCCACACCATGTCCAATGGGATATGCGCCTTGGGAAAGGCGCTTTGCACGTGAACGAAGGCGCCACGGCGAGTGGCCGCGTCAGGCTTCTATGGTGGGTGAGACCTGCGCTTCGACAAGCATAACTTGAGCTACGCTTGGCCGAATCGCGCGCCGTTTGGTGCGTTGGAAAGCTCATGACTAGCCCTATAAATGTTTAAATCATGTGCATGTTCAAAAACTAACGCAAAATGACGTTATTCCCTTCGCAAAACTGACTGTCTCTAAATTCTTGCTCACATAACGTGAGGCGACCAGAAAGCTCACGTTCAGTCTCGGATTCGCCCAAAACAGTAGACGTGAACCACTAGAGGCGATCAGACAAACGTCGGAACCGTACCACCCGGATCACATCTTGACAAAGGGTTATGGGCCCACTGGTCTGAACGCCTCCAACGTTCACGTCTTCCGCAGCGCACGGGATCATCATCTTGGACGTCACCGTGAAGTTTTGAGAACTCGTCGGAGTAGCAGCTGCGCACATGGCGCAGAAGGAGACGCAGCCCATTCAGAAGTATGCGGGCGGCCCGGGCTTCGGGCTATGGAGGTGGCAGTTCGAGCTGCACCTCTCGCATAAGGGGCTACTGGATGTCATGTTGGGAAAGGAGGTGCTCACAGAGGCGACTGCTACGGACGCGGAGAAGCAGGCCTTCGAAAAGACGGACACGAGGCGCTCATGCTTCTGGTGTCCGGGACAGCCAAGTCGCAATGGGGCTACTTCTAAGGCTGCAAGCTGGCAGCCGAAGCTTGGCAAAAGCTCTGTGCCATCCACCAATCCAAGTCGCTCGCGAACAAAATCTTCGCGATGAAGCGGCTCCTCACGGTGAGAATCGAGGAGGGAGATGATGTCATTTCCGCCATGCAGCAGATCAAGTCGCTTGCCTTGTAATGCAATGACGTGGGGTGGAAGATCGACACGCAGCTACAGGCGATGGCCCTCCTCATGGCCCTACCTGACAGTTGGGGTCCACTCATCATCGTTCTCGGAGGATGGTCGGAGGACAAGCTCACCTATGGCGCGGTCGCAGAGTACATCCGCAACGAGGCACAGCGCCGGAGCTGCGGGGAGTCCTCGTCTTCCTCATTGGCCCTTGTCACCAAAACACGTGGTGGCGGAAGCGGGGGCCGAGAAAGTGGCGGAAAGGGCGGCGGCAAGAAGGGCGCCAAGAAAGGTGCGTGCCGCAACTGCGGCAAGGAGGGCCATTGGGCCCGTGAGTGCCCGGAGGAGGGGAAGACCGGCGGCAAAAACAGCAAGGGCAGGTCGCTCCTCAACGGCAACAAGAACCACTTCCTCAAGAAGGCCAACAGGCGGTGCCTGGATTCCGGGGCCGAGGAGCACACCCAAGTCGAGAAGGTGGGGTTCGTCACCTACGAGAAGTNGCCAAGAAAGGTGCGTGCCGCAACTGCGGCAAGGAGGGCCATTGGGCCCGTGAGTGCCCGGAGGAGGGGAAGACCGGCGGCAAAAACAGCAAGGGCAGGTCGCTCCTCAACGGCAACAAGAACCACTTCCTCAAGAAGGCCAACAGGCGTTGCCTGGACTCCGGGGCCGAGGAGCACACCCAAGTCGAGAAGGTGGGGTTCGTCACCTACGAGAAGTTCTCCAAGTCAATGGTGGTCGCGAACGACAAAGTCAAGCCGGCGGCCGGCCAAGGCGACGTGGAGTTGGAAGTCGTGGTGGACGGTAAGAAGGAGCTGTGCACAATCCGTGATGTACAGCACGTCCCCGGCCTGGCTGACATCCTGAGTGTCAGGCGCTTGACGGACAAGGGGTATGAGGTGCTCTTTCGCAAGAAAGGCGCAGTGGTGCGCATCGACGGCGACGGCGAGGTCGTGCTGGAGGCGAAGCGCGAGGGGGGTCTCTACATTGTGGAGACCAAGGTGGTCCCCACGGCATCCGACGCAGCAGATTCGCAGGAGCGCGTCGTCAACATGGCCAAGGGAGGAAGCGCGGATCTGGAGCTCTGGCACCGACGGTTGGGGCAGTCGGTGCCCGCAACCGTTAAGGAGATGGCAAAGCGCGACATGGTGCGCAACCTTGTCGTTGACGGTGCAGACGCGGCAGCAGATGCAGCAGCGCACAAAAAGTGCGAGCCTTGCATTTTCGGCAAGGCGCGGCACAATCCGTTCAACGAGAACGCGGCTCGCGCAAAGGACCTGCTGGAGATCGTGCACAGCGACGTGTGCGGACCGTTCAAAACACCATCAAACGGCGGCTTGGGATACTTCATCTCCTTCATTGACGACAGCAGCAGAAAACTCTACGTGTACTTTGTGAAGCATAAGGGCAAGGTTCTGGAACGGCTGAAGGAGTACGTCGCAGCGGTGCAGAGGCAGACTGGTCGGAAGGTCAGAGCGCTACGCAGCGACAATGGCGGAGAGTACGTGGGCTGCAGTGGGTGGATGAAGCAGCAGGGCATCAAGTGGGAACCCACTACGCCGTACTCGCCACAGTCTAACGGAGTGGCGGAGCGGACGAACCAAACGCTGCTCAACATGGTGCGGACCATGCTTGTGGATGCGGGGTTGCCGCGAGGGTTCTGGCGGAGGCTGAGCGTACGGCGAGCTACACCATCAACCTCACCCCAACAGCGGTGTTGAAGGGTAAGGGCGGCTGGAAGACGCTGCAGGAGGTTTGGAGCGGGTGCAAGCCAAACGTGGCACACCTGAAGGTGTTCGGGTGCAAGGCGCACACGATGGTGCAGGCTATGCAACGACGCGACAGCAAGCTAGAACCGCGGGCGAAGCCGTGCTTGTTCCTTGGCTACGAGAGCGCGCAAAATGCGTATCGCCTCTGGGACCTGCGCATGGAAGAGATCATACGCAGCCGTGACGTCGATTTCGACGAGCAGCAGAGCTTCAGTAGCAGCAGCAACGACATGAGCGTCGGGAACACTCCAAAACAGGGGGAGTGGTTCCAGCTCCTTGACTACGAAAAGGAGCCGGCGGACGCGGAGGTCGATGATGCGACGTCGGAGCGCGACGGTGCAGCAAGTGCAGCAGCCGACGCGGAGGACTCCGACGATGATGCAGCTGGGCTGGAGATCCAGCGGAATGATCCGTCGAAGGAGGCACCGCGGGTGCCGAAGCGCGCACTCCCGGCAGAGTTCGCGTTGGGCGTCGGAGGAAAAATCCTCCGGATGTGCCGCTCGTCCGGTTGATGGTTCACCGGAGCGGGAAGAATCCTCGGGAAGCCGTCCGGTCGATGATTCACCGGAACGGGCTGAGTCGGAAGGATTGCAGCAAAGCGACGAGACGTCGCCAAGGCTGCCGCGCCGCAGCAGGAGGCAGCGGAGAGCGGGGAAGCGTTTTGACGCAGGTACCCGTCGATCGATTGGCATGACGCGGTGCATGCTCGCTGCATCAACGGAGCCGACGATCGTGCAAGAGGCACTTGCGCGGCCCGAGGGAAAGCAGTGGGACGCTGCCATCAAGTCAGAGTTGGCGTCCATTGCAGAAAACGACACGTGGCAGCTGGTTGACAGGCCGAAAGACGCCAAGGTCATCGGCTCCAAGTGGGTCTTCAAGACCAAGTTCACGAAGGAAGGTGTGGTTGACAAGTACAAGGCGCGGCTCGTGGCGAAGGGGTACGCACAGCGTAAGGGCGAGCACTACGATGAGACGTTCGCCCCCGTCGCCAAGTTCACAAGCATCCGGGCGATCCTTGCGGTGGCAGCCTCGAAGGACACGGAGCGCCACCAAATGGACGTAAATACGGCCTTCTTCAATGGCATCATCGACAAGGAAATCTACATGGAGATGCCGGAGGGGGTGGAGGCGCCGGAGGGCAAGGTGTACAAGCTGCGGAAGTCCTTGTACGGGCTAAAACAATCGCCCCGTTGCTGGTACCAACAGGTGGAAAGCTTCATGGCATAACTCGGCTTCAAGCGCTGTGAGGCAGATCAAAGTGTGTACGTGCGGCGCAGCAAGAAGCTCCATCAGATTGTCGCACTCTACGTAGGACGATCTGATCTTGTGCTCCTCAGACCTGCCGAGCCTACAACAGCTGAAAGAGCAGCTGAGCAGCAGGTCCGAGATGTCGGACATGGGGGAGCTGGAGTTCTACCTCGGGGTGAGCAATACGCGGAACCAGAGGGCGCGCACGCTTGAGCTGGGGCAGGCCAAATACGTGGCCGAGGTGCTGAAGCGGTACGACATGGAGGATTGCAAACGAATGTGCAGTCCTGTCTCCACGACCTTTGAACTGAGTGCGGCAATGGCGCCGCAAACAAAAAAGAGCCGGAGGATATGGCAGGGGTACCCTACCAGTCGGCGGTGGGCAGCCTCATGTACGCCATGGTGGCGACTCGACCGGATCTGGCCTACGCGGTGGGCCAAGTGAGCAGGTACGTGGCCGATCCAGGGCCACTACACTGGCAGGCGGTCAAGCGCATCCTCCGCTACCTGCAGGCGACGCGGCACGCGCGCCTGAGTTTCGACGGCAAAGGGCGGGCGGACCCTTTGCGTCTGGTCTGCTACACGGACGCAGACTACGGTGGGGATGTGAACAAGCGGAAGTCCACATCTGGCTACGTGTTCTTCCTCGCTGGTGCAGCGGTCTCGTGGTGCAGCAGGAAGCACGACTGCGTCGCCACCTCCACAGTGGAAGCAGAGTACATCGCGCTGGCCGAGGCGGTCAAGGAGGCAGTGTGGCTCCGCAGATTGCTAGGGGAGCTGGGCGTGCCGCAGCTGGAGCCTACGGTGACCAACAACCCGAAGCAGCACAGGAGGACGAAGCACATCGACGTGCGTTATCATTACGCACGGGACATGGTCGAGAAGGGGCAGGTGGTGCTGCAGCACTGCAGCACGCACAACATGCTTGCGGATTGCTTGACCAAAGCGCAACCCGCGGACCGGCACGCGATGAGCTTGGCCGAACTTGGGATGACCAGCTATGACGGGCAGGAGGGCGCAGCGGAAGATGAGTGAGAGCAAGCAGGAGCAGCGGGCATGGCAGGTGCAAGGGGGAGAATGTTGAAAAATTGCCCCTACGTATGCCCAAGTGCGGCGCCGGGAGGCGCCGATGAGCCGCCAGAAAGTGGAAACTCCGCTCCAGTGGATCCGGCGACTCGACGATTGCTGGGATCCTAAAATGGATCCGTCAAAGTTGACGGCTCGCTGAATCCGGTGGAAGTTGTTTCGCCGGAATCAGACAAGTATCGAGGGAGATATCGCCTTCCAAAGTTGGGTTATGCGCAGCGGCTTTGGGAGCCGGCTGCAACTCGAAATCCGGTCAAAAATCGACCGGACCGAGTAACAAAAATACCATCTGGAGAAAATGCTCCGATAGGCCTGCCGAGGCGTCCGGTGGATGATTCTCTTGATCCGGCGGATCATCCACCGGATCCATTAGTGCAGGTTGTTACTGAGGGACAGCCAAAAATTTGGCTCGGCGTCCGAAACTCAGTAGTACGTTTTGTTACTCGGGGACTTGGTCGAAATTCTGACTGCAGGTCCGCGGACAGGTTTCGAACCTCGTCACACCCCATCACCAAACACGACTCAAAAGTGGGTAGGGTGCGTGGAAACAGTGCAGGGGACTCCCATACTATGTGCAATGGGATATGCGCCTTGGGAAAGGCGCTTTGCACGTGAACGAAGGCGCCACGGCGAGTGGCGGCGTCAGGCTTCTGTGGTGGGTGAGACCTGCGTTTCGGCAAGCATAACTTGAGCTATGCTTGGCCGAATCGCGCGCGGTTTGGTGCGTTTGAAAGCTCATGACTAGCCCTATAAATGTTGTGATTATGTCTATGTTAAAAAACTAACGCAAAACGACGTTACTCCCTTCGCAAAACTGACTGTCTCTAAATTCCTGCTCACATAGCGTGAGGCGACCAGAAAGCTCACGCTCAGTCTCAGATTCGCCCAAAACAGTAGACGTGAACCACTAGAGGCGATCAGACAAACGTCGGGACCGCACCACACTGACCACATCCTGACACCCCTCCCCCCCCCCGCCCCCCCCTCTCCCCCCCTTCCACCTCCCCCTCCCCCCGGCAGCTGTAGGTACCCACGGCTGCTACTGCGGTGCCTTGTACTAAACAGGCGTCAAAGCCCTCCTTGGGCCGGCCCTAAGGCTGTACACCAAAAACCCGGACTCGAGTCCAGGACTTGCGATCTCGAGTCTCGTCCCGGACTCACGAGTCCGAGTCCGCCAGCTTGGCTTGGCTCGTGAGTCCAAGTGAGTCTTGTGGTGAGCAAATTTAAAATACATAACCAATGGGAGTCATCGTGATGGTGGTTGGTGGTGGACGTGGTGCATTAGTGACATAGACTCGTGAGTTTGCCCCGAGAAACTCGCGATTCTCTGGACTCGCGAGCTGTTCCGGGACTCGCAAGTCCGAATCTATGGACGGACTCAGACTCGCAAATCCGAGTCCAACAGGAGCCTCAGGCTCGCAAGTCCGAGTCTGCCTTAAGACTCACAAGTCTGAACTCGTGAACACCCTTAGCCAGCCCGCTCCTCGTGCGCCATGTGGCAAAGCTCTCGCCCGCCCCTATCTGCGTGGGGCAGCCTCCACCTCCCTTGCGGGGAGGACCCGTTGCTTGGTGGACCAAGTTGTGGCATCCCCTGGGGTGACGGAAACCGCTGGGGAGGGAGAGTATGGGGGGTGGCATTGAACGGGTGGGAACTGATGGGTGCGGGTCGAACCCAACAACAACAACGACAATGACAACACAACAACAACAACAACGACAACAACAACAACAACAACAGCAACAACAACAACAACAACAACAACAACAACAACAACAACAACAACAACAACAACAACAACAACAACAACAACAACAACGACAACGACAACGACAACGACAACGACAACGACAACGACAACGACAACGGCAACGGCAACGGGAACGGCAACGGCAACGGGAACGGCAACGGCAACGGGAACGGCAACGGCAACGGGAACGGCAACGGCAACGGGAACGGCAACGGCAACGGGAACGGCAACGGCAACGGGAACGGCAACGGCAACGGGAACGGCAACGGCAACGGGAACGGCAACGGCAACGGGAACGGCAACGGCAACGGGAACGGCAACGGCAACGGGAACGGCAACGGCAACGGGAACGGCAACGGCAACGGGAACGGCAACGGCAACGGGAACGGCAACGGCAACGGGAACGGCAACGGCAACGGGAACGGCAACGGCAACGGGAACGGCAACGGCAACGGGAACGGCAACGGCAACGGGAACGGCAACGGCAACGGGAACGGCAACGGCAACGGGAACGGCAACGGCAACGGGAACGGCAACGGCAACGGGAACGGCAACGGCAACGGGAACGGCAACGGCAACGGGAACGGCAACGGCAACGGGAACGGCAACGGCAACGGGAACGGCAACGGCAACGGGAACGACAACGACAACGACAACAACAACAACAACAATAACAACAACAACAACAACAACAACATCAACAACAACAACAACAACAACAACAACAACAACAACAACAACAACAACAACAACAACAACAACAACAACAACAACAACAACAACAACAACAACCACAGCACATTAAACATACACAGCAGCAACAGCAGACCGGAATACATTGAATGTTTTCCTTCTCAGTTATTTGACGGGGCAACTCCACTATGCACTGCGGTGATGTGTGCTGTGTGTTTGGGCGTCACCCCGTGCAGTCACAATGGAAGGACATGCGTAAGGAGTGGGAGGGGAGGAGGGAGGGGGACGGGGTGTAGCAAGAAGACAATCCACTATGACTATGTCTCTGTTAGCCTAACACATGTGAAAAGGCGCACCTTACTCGCCAGTAAGGCGCTTAAGGCGTCAAGGAGTAAGACGCGCCTTCCAATGCGCGCCTTAAATGGCACAGCGTGCATAGGAAAATGGAAAATATCCGGAAAAAAAGCTGCATGGGCAGCGCACTCTGGTGATTCGCGTACGCCCGGACAGAGCACTCCCAAAACCTAGTGGAATCAGAAGAAAAAGAAAACAGAAAAACGAAAAAGAAGCGGCCGCTGAACCGTCCATGTGTCAGATCGCGTACATCCCTGCCCAGTCGTGGCCAACGAAGTGACCGCGGGGACTCCGAACCATCGACGAACGAAGACGGTTCTGTTTCAGCACGGAAGGGCTCTGTTGACATTGGGACAAAGGGAGGCAGGGGCCGGGGTTCATGCTGGTACGGTTCGTTAAGTATCCGGCTCTCACCTGTTTGTTGTCCTTTTTTTTTAACGAGACAAAACCTCCAAGAAGGTGAAGAGAAACGTCTATTGGAGAGAAGAAAAGGGGGGGTGGACGTCTGGCTGCCTACCGAACAAAGTTCGGCTGAGAGGTTGTTGATATTTTTTTTCTCATTTTTTCAGACTGTCCATTTTTTAGCACAAAGAAAGTGACGACTGGCTGCGGGTGCTAAAGGAGTTCGATTCCGCAGTGTGGAGTTCTCTCCTGGGCATCCTCGGGGTGGTGGAGGCCCCGCCGTACTCCCATGCTGGCGCTTTCAAGGGGTTGGCGCGGCTCCAAGCGCAGTTATCGTTTGACGCTGGGGGCATGGGTCTTTTTGCTGCGGCTCCAAGGGTGCACCTTGCCTACTCGTGCTCTTCTACGGCCTTGCTCCAGTCTCTCCATGACCTCTTCGGCCCCCACCTTCTTGCGGCTCGTGAGATGGAGTTGTTGTGTCCTCTTTGGGAGGATTCTGTGGAGCACCTGCCAGCTTCCATTGTCGCGCGCTTGCCCGCGCTTGAGGTCCTTCGCCACTGTGCTGGTCGGGGGTTGTACCAGCAGCTCAGCCCGTCCTTCTTCCATTTCCAGCGTCTGCAGTGGTTGGAGGAGGTGGAGATGGTCGGGCCTGTGCTGTTCCCGGAGGCGTGTGAGGCTATGGTGCAGAGGTGCTGGGCGGTGGGGTCCCGCGGGGCGGCTCTCTGACTTCAAGCCAGCCCAGCGGGCCCTGGTGATCGTCTCTACTTGGCCCCTGCTGACTTTCGGCTCCATGCCCAGCTTTGGCTGGGTTTGCCACTGGGATATCTCTCTATCCATGGCGGTCATGGGCTCCTTCCGGCGGATGTCACGCGTTGTGCAGTATCTGGGCCGATTATTCGCGTCCACCATGCCATTCGAGACAAGTTGGCGGAGATTTGCCGCGAGCATTCCCTCCGTGCAATGGTGGAACCGGAGGGCTTGCTGCCGGGGGGGTTACGGCCAGATGTCCTTGTGTTCGACTCGGCCCAGGGCACGGCGTGGGTGGTGGACGTTACCACGGTGGACGCCCAGTCGGAGAAGGTGAAGGAGGAGGGGTAGGCATTTTCGGCAGCGAAGGCCGCAAAGGAGAAGCACTACAAGGCCGCCCTTGCGCAGCTGCCGGGGTACCGGCCGCGCATGGTGGCTTGGGAGACCTTCTGCGGTCTTGGCCCGGATTCTTGGCGCTTCATCCGGCGTTTGGCGGCGTTGTGCCTCGAGAGGGGTCGGGGCAGGCCCAGCGAGGCTGACCAACCGGGGTGGTCGGCGCGGGGGGTGTCCTTGTTTGCGCAGCAGCTGTCCGTTGCTGGGATTCGGCAACAGTGTCATGTGCTCCGCGACTTCGGCTTGTGGCGTGGCCGACTGGACCCGGCGGTGGGCAGTATCACGCCTGTTGAGCTGTCGCGGCCGTGGCCCCTTGGCCCTGTTACGCTGTCCGACCTTTGCTACACTGTGCCGTTGGACGGCGAGGAGAGTCTCCTCCGTCCTTGACGCTTGTTTCCTTGCTTTCCCTCTCATCTTTCTTGTCCCCTGAGTGGCGGCTTTTGCATGTTTTCATACCCCGTAGATGTGCCGGTCAGGGGCGGCATTTGCATGTTCTTTCTTTTTATTAACCAAGACTTACTTTATAAAAAAAAAAAGAAAAAAAGTGGTGTCTCGCTTCCAAAACAGAGGTCGATGGACTACCATCGAAAATCGGCTGGCAGTCTGCGGAGCGTTTTTGCATCATTTCTTTTCCACTGTCTGTTTTTTACTGAGAGGGAAAGATGAGAAAAATGTTGTTCATTGAGTCGTCGGTCGGAGACCAAACCAAGGACAGCTGAGAGTCCGTCGATCCTTTTTGGCATGTTTTCCGCTGTTTATTCTCTACGCTCATGTACCCTCTTGTCTGAGAGAGTTTAGCATACTACAGGGTATCCATGTTTTGAGTTTCACAGACACAGGGTGGTGCGCACAGCACATTCGTCCACCACTTTCTCTTCTGATCCAACCTCTCCCCCCCGCTCCCGCTCCGTCGTTAGCACCTGAACGGTTGCACCGTGTGGAACTGTCGTCCAGAAACAAGCCTCAACCCCCCTGCCCACACTGCCACTTGACGTTCTTTGAAGCACACAGGCCAATAACTTTTCTTCCCATGGGTGAGGACAGCAGATCCAGGCTCCTCTCTCCACAGGGAGTGTGTCCTTATTTTCTTGCAATGTTTTGTGCATGATTGATGCTAGATGGAGGAAGGCGCGCCTCACTTGTCAGCAAGGCGCGCTTTAAGGTGTAAAGCGCCCCTTAAGCACTAATACTCGAGGCACACGTACCAACAACAAGGAAGATGGTTTCAGACTCTTTGTGGCAAATTGTGTGACCTTGCTGTCTGCCTCACAAAACAAGGTGGCACTTTGAACATCAACTTGGTAAGTTGGAGTTCCGCACCACCACTCCACTCACAATCTTGTAGGTGAGGAAGGCTGTGCATGCAGCGTAGAGCGTGACCACTGCAGGCTGCTGTTGCAGCGTGAGAAGCAGCCCAAACCACCCGTAGAAGTCTGCCTGCTCGTACATGGTGATGCCGTACTGCGTCGGAGAGCAAGGGCGTCCGCAAATTGGCAGCTGCATGTACATGTGTTACCCCCCGCCCACATGGACACACAAACGGACATGCACCACTGTTGTTTGCCACAGAATCGTGCATTTCTTCCATAAAGGTGGATCCCAGTTTTAAGGGCTCCTGGAAAGAGAAATCACACTACACTACATTTCTTCCATTAAGTTCTTCAAATGCCTCGCTCATGAATAAGGTGAGCCCTACTTCATCACTGAAACAAACAAACACACACACACACA
>SZWC01000657.1:93688-114325 GCA_023375785.1 Penium margaritaceum | reverse complement strand
AGGTTAAAGGACTTTTGTCGTTGATACCTCCGAGACGGCAATGTCAATGCCGTGATGGCAACCTTGACACCTCATCAACAATTTGACCAGTGCCATGGCAGTTTCACTCTTGCACCAGTGATCTCGCTGCTGCGACAGAAATTTTGGCACTGTAAATGTTATCTGCCGCTACGGTGAGAGTCTTCACATCTGCTGATGCAATGGGAAGTTGTCTCCCCCCTTCCCCATACAGCCCACTGGAAACACCAGCTTGTGTTCCGAGGGTCTTAACTCGGCGGATCAACTGGTCAACTCCAACAAAGAAAGTACTAGGCTTGGAAAACGTACATGAACATACACACAGAATACATCCTCACAGACCTTCTCCTTGAGCACACTGATGCCGCTGTGCAACGATCCCCCCGCCTGACAATAATAAGTACCCCACACAGCTTTCAGCAGACACATGAGGGAGACACATTCCCCACCAAAGATGAGTTCGGATCTTTCCTACCCACTGCCTCTACTTCCTCTGCCTGCTTTGGGCGCAGGTCGATCGTGAGCTGCCTCTGTCGGTGTTTTGGACCTTCCCGTCCATGGAGGCCTTGCGTCAGGGCAGGGAGCCGCGGCTTTACCAGCAGCTAAGCGTGCTCTTCTTCACAAGTCGCCGGGAGCGGGGGAGGCTGGGGCGGTGGCGCTGCGCCATTCCACATGTGATAGGCCTGTATCGTGTGGCCACAACACAGGTTGCTGTCATCGGGTTCAGAGCAGGTGTTGGGCCACGGCCACGCGGGGGAGCTCCCTTTGGCTGCAGGCTACGCTGACAGGAGTCACGGACAGGACCCATCTCTCGGCTGAGGACTTACGCCTTCACGCCCAACTCTGGCTGGGCATTCCCTTGGGTCACTTGGTGCAGATGGGGCTCGACGAGTTGGAGCCGGCCGCGCTGATGAGGCAAGTGATGGAAACTTGGCAGCCCTCAGGGAGGTGATCAGGCTCACCAAGAGCCCCCTAGGCAGGACCAACTGTTTGTCAGAGGGAGTTGTAGGTTGCATAGACAGAAATTACGGAAGCGAATATAGGTCTGCAGAGAACGCGAATGTCTGAATCGACTCTTGAGTGAGAAAGTACATTAGCACAGCTTTCAAACAAGCCTAAATACGCCTCATTTGGCACATGGAGCTGGAAGAACCACTCTGTCAAAGTTCACCTCCTAGCACACTCCTAGCCTAGCGGGATAAGTGGCAGTCACACTCTCACACAAGAGCATTACAATCCCTGCCATGTGCACAACCAATAATCTTGGTGGGGACCATCCTTGAAGCTCCCTGAAGGTCAGCCTGCCGCCATTCTACCCTGAAGGCCGCTCCAAACCTCCTTGGCCAATAATTGTGGCCGTCATTGGTGCTGGTAGTGCAGGAGCAATCACTTGAACCGGACCCATCGCCACCAAACCTTGAAAATCCATATCTCCCTCAAACGGACTCCGAATCGAGTTCCGTAAAGTGCTACAGATCCAGCAAAACATCTTCTATTCACGTTGATAACCTGATGATTTTTATCGAGCAGCCCACTTTGGTCACTTTTTTTGGCACCCCATATCCAACATTCTCCCACTTTGCGAGAATAAAAATCAAACAAGTCCACACTGTCCCCTCAGCTGCTGAGAGCGGTGCGCTGCCAGCGGCTTGGTAAGGAAGTCTGCCAGCATCATGCTTGAAGGGCAGAACTTGATCTGCACCACCTTCTTTGCCACGAGTTCGCGGATGAAGTGATATCGCAAGTCAATGTGCTTGGTGCGGGCGTGAAACTCGGCGTTCTTGGTCAGAGCAATAGCGCTCATGTTGTCACAGTAGATGGTAGTCGTTGTGGTCTGCTGCTGTCCAAGGCTTGCTAGCAGCTCACGCAGCCACACGGCTTCCTTTGCTGCTTCACTCAGGGCGATGTACCATGCTTTGGTGGAGGAGAGGGCGACACACTCTTGCTTCTTGCTCCTCCAACTGATTGCACCTCCCACGAGCACAAACACGAACCCACTGGTCACCCTCTTGTGTCCACGTCACCTCCCCAATCTACGTCACTGTAGCCGATGAGGATGGGGCTGTTGTTGCCGTTGAAGGTGAGGCAAAGGCTACTGCTGCTGTCGAGGTAGTGCAGCACGCGCTTGACCGCCTCCCAATGCGGCACGCCCGGATTCGCGCAAAACTTGCTGAGAACTCCCACTGCTTGGTTGAGGTCGAGGCGCGTGCCGACAACTACGTACATGAGGCTCCCAACTACTGCTTGGTACGGCACTTCTTCCATGCGGCTGCTCCCTTGCATGCCGTGGGGAGTCTGCGTCATGCTCAACTTCGCTCCCACTTCCAGTGGTGTTGCGACCTTGCGCGCTCCTGCCATGTTGAAGCGCTTGACTATGTCGCTCACGTACGTGCTCTGCGATAACTCCAAAGTCTGCAACTGCCGGTCGCGCTTGACCTGAAGGCCAAGGTAGTAACTGAGCTCTCCCATGTCTTTCATGTCAAACCTGGCAGCAAGGGACTGCTTCACATCGTCCAAAAGAGACTTGGAGTCAGATGCAATGAGCGTATCATCAACATAGAGCAAGATGATGACCTGGCTTGCCTCTTGAGTGCGCCCATAGACTGCATGATCAGCTTCACTACGCACAAATCCAAGGCCAGCCAGCTACTCATCCATCTTGTGGTACCATGCTCGTGGTGCTTGCTTCAGGCCGTAGAGGGCCTTCACAAGCTTGCACACCAAATCCGCCTTTCCCTCCACCACATACCCCTCCGGCTGCTCCATGTACACATCCTCCTCGAGGTCACTATTCAGAAATGCACAAGTCACATCCATTTGGTGTACCTCCCAGTCCATAGCAGCAGCAAGAGCGAGGATCGCTCGGATGGATACAAACTTTGCGACAGGTGCAAATGTCTCATTGTAATCCACACCCTCAGTCTGCGCATACCCCTTTGCAACCAGCCGTGCTTTGTACATGAGCACCTTACCATCCGCACCACGCTTGCGCTTGAAGATCCACCCGCATCCAATCACCCGGCTGCCGCGTGGAGCCTCCTTGAGAGTCCAGGTGCCGTTCTTCATGAGCGCACCATACTCCTCATCTGCTGCGGCACGGCAATCTGCCGCCTCGGCGCTGGGCATGGCTTCAACAAATGTGGCTGGATCATCGGTGACTGTAAGGAAGAGAAGCTCGAGGTCACACGACTCCGTTGGTGGTGGAACGGTGCACAGGTTTGCCAGCTCCTCCAGTGGCCTCTGTTTGTTTGCGAGGCGCTCGGATCGCCTCAGCGGCTCCCCACTGTCCTTTGCACCTTTGTTGAGGCGTGCACACCGTCGTGGCAGCTGCTGTGCGTTGCTTTGCTTCTCCTCCTCATCAGATTCTGCTGTCAGCTCCTCCTTCTCAGCTCCCTCCACCTCCTTGTCGTTGCTGCTGTCACCGCCATCTTGCGCACCGCCCTCTTCTGCTATCGGCACTTCTCTCACTTCTGGTACAAGTGCGGGAGCAAGCAGAATTGCCGACATAGGGCTCCAAGTCCAGCCCTTCAAGTCCTCTCGAAAGACGACATCACGGCTGCAGATGATCTTGCGAGCAACAAGGTTATAGAGGCGGTATCCGATGGTGTCATAGCCGAGGAAGGTGGCCTTCACCGACTTTGCGTCCAGCTTGTTACGGCTGTCGGTAGGCACGTGCACAAATGCGCCACAACCGAAGACTTTCAGGTGCGTCACTGTTGGCTTGCATCTTGTCCACGCCTCCTCCGGTGTCATCAGCGGCACGGCGCGCGTTGGACTCCGGTTTTTCAGGTACACGGCAGTGTTGACCGCTTCCACCCAGAAGGTTTGTGGGAGCTCAGAGTCTTGGAGCATGCTGTGAATACGCTCCATGAGTGTGCGGTTTGCCCGTTCAGCCACGCCGTTCAGCTGTGGTGTTCCGGGTGGGGTGACCTCGTGCTTGATCCCGCGAAGCTTGAGGTAAGTGCGGAAGTCGTTGGAGAGGTACTCTCCTCCACCATCCGTGCAAAGCACCTTCAACCGCCTGCCACTCGCATTCTGTGCAGCAGCAATCCACACCTTGAAAGTATCAAAGCACTCATCCTTTCCAGCCAAGAAGAACACCCACGTCTTCCTTGACTTCTCATCAATGTATGTGACAAAGTACAACTTGCCGGACAAGGACTGTGATGGCATGGGACCGCACAAATCAGAGTGAACGAGTAAGAGAAGCTCAGCCGCCCCCTTCTCTTCCACCATGAAAGGAGTGCGGGCTTGCTTTCCTTCAATGCAGCTCTCACAAGCCGATGCACCTGGCTGCTTCAACCCCTTGAGCTCCAGGCTGCGGACCATCTATTGCATGGAGATGATGGCGACAATGCCGAGGTGACCGAGCCGGCGATGCCACAGGCCAATGTCGTGTTTTCCCTCTCTCGCCGCCAACGCTGAGTCGGCTTCCTTCTCCGGCGCCACGTAGAGGTGGTAATGACCGTCCTCCTTGTTTGCTTTTGCAAGCACATGGCCTGCACGGGCAGAGGTGGTGCAGCCACCATTCTCAAAGCAAACCTGCATGCCTTCGCAGATGAGAGATGAGACAGAGAGGAGGTTAGCTGCCAGCCCCGGAACATGGAGCACCCCCTTCACACGACGTTCCACGTGCTTACCCTCAACGGAAGCACAAAACACAATCTCACCCTCCCCAACCGCTATTTGTACATGGTTGTCCCCCATATACACCCGACGAGGCTCGATGACGGTATAGACGACGAACCACTCCCGGCGACACGTCATGTGCCGCGTGGCTCCCGAGTCGATGATCCAGAACAGGGCGGTGTTGTCGGAGACGTGCAGGACCCGGATGGTTGTCACGAATCCACTCTTCCAGTCTGCGGCGTTCGCGGAAGCGTCCGACTGTGTTCCCGCTCCCACTCCAGCCGCAAGGTCCGCCTTCTTCTTCCGGCATTCGCGCGCCCAATGGCCCGGCTTCTTGCAGTAGTGGCAGTTCCCCTTCTTCTTTCCTCCTCCGCTGTTGGTCCTCGTTGATGTAGCACCGCCCCCAAGACCAAAGTTGGTGATGAGAGCGACGTCCAGTCCGCTTCCGCCCTCCTCTCCCTTGCGCCGCTCCTCCTCAAACAGCAAGCTCTCCTCCACATCATTGAGAGAGAGCTTGTCGCTGTGCTGGTCCAGGGCAACAATGAGAGGAGTGTAGCTGCTAGGAAGGCCAGAGAGGATGTTTAGCATGAGCACACGCTCCTTGAAAGGGTCCTCAATCGCAGCAACCTGGTCAGAGAGAGACNAGAGGAGGTTAGCTGCCAGCCCCGGAACATGGAGCACCCCCTTCACACGACGTTCCACGTGCTTACCCTCAACGGAAGCACAAAACACAATCTCACCCTCCCCAACCGCCATTTGCACATGGTTATCCCCCATGTACACCCGACGAGGCTCGATGACAGTGTAGACGACGAACCACTCCCAGCGACACGTCATGTGCCGTGTGGCTCCCGAGTCGATGATCCAGAACAAGGTGGTGTTGTCGGAGACGTGCAAGACCCGGATGTTTGTCACGAATCCACTCTCCCAATCTGCGGCGTTCGCAGAAGCGTCGGACTGTTTTCCCGCTCCCACTCCAGCAGCAAGTGACGACTTCTTCTTCCGGGATTCGCTTGCCCAATGGCCCGGCTTCTTGCAGTAGTGGCAGTTCCCTTTCTTCTTCCTTCCTCTGCCATTGCCCCTGGTTGGTGCAGCACCAACCCCATGACCAGAGTTGGTGATGAGAGCGACGTCCAGTCCGCTTCCGCCCTCTTCTCCCTTGCGCCGCTCCTCCTCAAACAGCAGGCTCTCCTCCACATCATTGAGGGAGAGCTTGTCGCCACGCTGGTCCAGGGCAACTATGAGAGGAGTATAGCTGCTAGGAAGACCAGAGAGGATGGTTAGCATGAGCACACGTTCCTTGACATGGTCCTCAATCGTAGCGAGCTGGTCAGAGAGGGACTTCACCATGTTGATGTAGTCAATTATGGATCCGGATTCATCCATCTTCACAGTGTGAAAGCGACGATGCAGCTGCATATTCATGAGGATTGACTTGGAAGCATAAGTGGACTCAAGCTTTTTCCAAACCTCCTTTGGCGTGAGGATGCCACGGACGAGGAGTTGCTGCCGTTCGGNTCCACATCGTTGAGAGAGAGCTTGTTGCTGCGCTGGTCCAGGGCAACAATGAGAGGAGTGTAGCTGCTAGGAAGGCCAGAGAGGATGTTTAGCATGAGCACACGCTCCTTGAAAGGGTCCTCAATCGCAGCAACCTGGTCAGAGAGAGACTTCACCATGTTGATGTAGTCAATCATGGATCCGGACTCATCCATCTTCACAGTGTGAAAGCGACGACGCAGCTGCATATTCATGAGGATTGACTTGGAAGCATAATTGGACTCAAGCTTTTTCCAAACCTCCTTTGGCGTGAGGATGCCACGGACGAGGAGTTGCTGCCGTTCAGCGAGGTGGAGGTAGATGGTGGCGAGGGCGCGGTCACGCTTCTCGCGGTAGGTATGGGCCTCGACAGGGGAGAGGGAGCTTTCTGCTGGTTCCTGCTCCTTCTCATCCACCTGGCTCCAGAGACCCTTCTCCATCAGCACCATCTTCATGTTGTTGCTCCAGTTGAAGAAGTTCTTGCCTTCGAACTTGGCGATGTTGACGCCGGCCACCACAGAAGCGGATNCCCCATGACCAGAGTTGGTGATGAGAGCGACGTCCAGTCCGCTTCCGCCCTCTTCTCCCTTGCGCCGCTCCTCCTCAAACAGCAGGCTCTCCTCCACATCATTGAGGGAGAGCTTGTCGCCACGCTGGTCCAGGGCAACTATGAGAGGAGTATAGCTGCTAGGAAGACCAGAGAGGATGGTTAGCATGAGCACACGTTCCTTGACATGGTCCTCAATCGTAGCGAGCTGGTCAGAGAGGGACTTCACCATGTTGATGTAGTCAATTATGGATCCGGATTCATCCATCTTCACAGTGTGAAAGCGACGATGCAGCTGCATATTCATGAGGATTGACTTGGAAGCATAAGTGGACTCAAGCTTTTTCCAAACCTCCTTTGGCGTGAGGATGCCACGGACGAGGAGTTGCTGCCGTTCGGTGAGGTGGAGGTAGATGGTTGCGAGGGCGCGGTCACGCTTCTCGCGGTAGGTACGGGCCTCGACAGGGGATAGGGAGGTTTCTTCTGGTTCCTTCTCCTTTTCATCCACCTGGCTCCAGAGACCCTTCTCCATCACCAGCATCTTCCTGTTGTTGCTCCAGTTAAAGAAGTTCTTGCCTTTGAACTTGGCGATGTTGACGCCGGCGAAGGTCTCCCAAGCCACCGTGCGCAACCGGTACCCTGGCAGCTGCGCAAGGGCGGCCTTGTAGTGCTTCTCCTTCGCAGCCTCTGCCGCCGAAAGAGCCTGCCCCTCCTCCTTCACCTTGTCCGACTGGGCGTCCACCGTGGTAACGTCCACCACCCACGCCGTGCCCTAGGCCGAGTCGAACACAAGGACATCTGGCCGTAAGCCCCCCGGCAGTAAGCCCTCCGGCTCCACCATCGCACGGAGGGAATGCTCGCGGCAAATCTCCTCCAACTCATCCCGAATGGCATGGTGGACGCGCATAATCGGCCCAGACCCTGCACGGCGCGTGACGTCCGCCTGAAGGAGCCCATGACCGCCATGGATGGAGAGATATCCGAGTGGCAAACCCAACCAAAGCTGGGCGTGGAGCCGAAAGTCAGCAGGGGCCAAGTAGAGACGATCACCAGGGCCAGCTGGGGTTGCTTGAAGCCAGAGAGCCGCCCCGCGGGACCCCACCGCCCAGCACCTCCGCACCATAGCCTCACACGCCTCCGGGAACAGCGCAGCCCCGACCATCTCCACCTCCTCCAACCACTGCAGACGCTGGTAATGGAAGGACGGGCTGAGCTACGGTACAACCCCCGACCAGCACACAGGCGAAGGACCTCGAGCAAGGGCAAGCGCGCGACAATGGAAGCTGGCAAGTGCTGCACAGAATCCTCGCAAAGAGGACATAACAACTCCATCTCATGAGCCGCAGGAAGGTGGGGGCCGAAGAGGTTATGAAGAGACAGGAGCAAGGCCGCAGAAGAGCACGCGTAGGCAAGGTGCGCCCTTGGAGCTACAGCAAAAAGGCCCATGCCCCCAGCGTCAAACGGTAACTGCGCTTGGAGCCACGCCAACCCCTGCAAAGCGCCAGCATGGGAATCCGGCTGGGCCTCCACCACCCCCAGGATGCCCAGGAGAGAACGCCACACTGCGGAATCGATGGTTTACTGTCGAGGGGCTTCTTCCTTACCTCCTTTTCGACTCAGCTTAGGGCACTGCATGGTTGGTGGATGTTACCATGGTGGATGCTTAGTCAGACAAGGTGAGGGACGAAAGACAGGTGCTACTAGTGGCTGCGGCCTAGAAGGAGAAAAACCACAAGGCCGCTCTTGGGCAACAGCAGGGGTGGAGGCTACGCACAGTGGCATAGGAGACCTTTGGGGCCTGGTCGCTGGCACTTCATCCACCGGCTGGCTGCTTTGTGTCTGGAGAAGGGCCGGGGTCGACGCGCGGAGGCCGACCTGCCGGGGTGGTTGGCGCGGGCTGTGACCCTGCTTGCATAACGTCTCTCTAATGCAGGGATCCAGTAGCAGTGTGGAGTGCTTCAAGACATTGGCCTCTGGCGTGTGGGGCTGGACTTGTCACTGGGCGCAGTCTCTCCCGCCCGGCCGCCACGGCCGTGGCCCCTTGGCCCTCTTGCCTTGTCTGATCTGTGTCACACTGATCCCTTGGGAGGGAGAGGAGAGTCTCCAGACCCTTTGATGCTTCTTCTCCTCTTTTCTCTCTTTTTCTTCCGCCCTATTGTGCCGTGGACGGCAGCGTGACATTACTGCATGCTTGCGCCAATCCGTGGCGGCATTTTCTCCCGTTTCATAAATGATATGAAGTATCTGTTGTTACAATCTAAGAAAAAGAAGAAAACATAAAACAACTTGCAAACGTTCAGCCATGCCACTCTCCAAGCATTGGCATTGAACAGCCACAATTGTTCAAAGGTGCAACCAAGTTTGTCGGTTGTGAAACCACCACGGGAGAAACTCAAGTCCAGGTCGGGCTTCTCCAGACTTGCTACACGGGTGGAAAAGGAAGAATCAGCATTGGCACACACAGCACAGTTCTTTACACTGACATTGTTGAGAGACAGACCTTCAGTGTTCTCTCCTGCTACCACTACCACTCACAGGTACTGCAGATTTGTCAGGGACCTAATGGAAGCTGGAATGCTGCCAGTCAGTTTATTGCTGGCCAAGTATCTGCAGCTTTAACGGTGTTCGTCAGAAACAAGAGAATGTCATAAGCAATGTTTTGTACCATGAGTGAAAAAAACACAGTGCACATCGCATGGTTTGGTTCTTGCTTGAAATGCATGTGACAGCTTAGATTGATGCCACAATGCACATTGTGTGGGATCTATCAACCATTTTACAACTGTTGATTTTGTTTTGATTCAGAGAAATACACGTGGACTATGAAAACTATATCGGATCGCTCGTGGTACGATGTCCAGTGCACAAGCTTGCACATGTTTTGTCTCTTCTGCATGCAAATTTCATGGTTGGAGAAGTCAATGTGCAAGACCACTCTCAAATGAGAAACAGCATGGGAGATAACTCGCCAAATGGTCCTCAAGTCCATAGCATGACCACTGGGTGAGGGTGGGTGCTACAAATTACTCTGCGGTTTGTCGGCAAAACAGGACCCTCCAAAGGCTCAAACAGTGTATCTGTTGATATCATCTGATTTCCACTCTTTCTTCTTTCACCCTGAAGCTGCAAACAGAGCGTATCGGTTGATATCGGCNAGACAACATCTACAACCAAATTGACCCCTTCAACAAGCCAGTTAAAACGCTTTCCATAATATCACAACCTCACTCCATCCTTTGCAGACAGTGACGTCACTCAATAGTCCAGTTCATGTTCGGTGCATGTGACACGCACCTCTGTTAGCTGTATTATGAACACAGAAGCAGTGTTTTGTACCATTAGTGAAAGAAACACAGTGCACATTGCATGATTCAGACCTCGCTTCCAATGCAGCTGACAACTTACAGCTAGCTAACGGGGGCATGTCAAAGACATTGGCAATTTTTCAACACCGAGTTGGTCGGTTGAAAAACCACTGCAGGAGAACATTCAAGTCCAGGTTGGGCTTCTCCGCACTTTCTCCACCAGTGGAAAAGGAAGAATCAGCATTGGCACACAAAACACAGTCCATTACACTGTTAAGAGACAGATCTTCAGTGTTCTCTCCCGCCAGCACTATCACTCACAGGTACTGCAGATTTATCAGGGCACCAATGAAAGCTGGAATGCTGCCAGTCAGTTGATTGCTGCCCAACCTTCTGCAGCTCAAACGGTGTTTATAAAAAGCAAGAGAATGTCACGAGCAGTGTTTTGTACCATAAGTGAAAGAAACACAGTGCACATTACATGCTTCCGGTCTCGCTCGAAATGCAAGTGACAACAGCTTAGATAATTTTACATTCATCCCACATTATACATTATGCATGATCNAAGAGACAGATCTTCAGTGTTCTCTCCCGCCAGCACTATCACTCACAGGTACTGCAGATTTATCAGGGCACCAATGAAAGCTGGAATGCTGCCAGTCAGTTGATTGCTGCCCAACCTTCTGCAGCTCAAACGGTGTTTATAAAAAGCAAGAGAATGTCACGAGCAGTGTTTTGTACCATAAGTGAAAGAAACACAGTGCACATTACATGCTTCCGGTCTCGCTCGAAATGCAAGTGACAACAGCTTAGATAATTTTACATTCATCCCACATTATACATTATGCATGATCTGTCAACCATTTGTTAACTGTCGGTTTTGTTGTGAGCGACAGAAATACATATGGACCATGAGAACTATGTCGGACTGCTCATGGTACGATGTCCGGTGCACACGCTACTTCCTACTTTGTCTCTTTCGCATATTTCATGGTTGGCAAAGGCAATGTGCAAGACCACTCTAAAATGAGAAACAGCATGGGGGACAACTTGCCAAGTGGTCACTCAGGTGCATCGCATCATGCGATGGTACAATATTGATATCGTTTTGCCAATATTTTTTATATCGATATTGAAAAATCGATATCGATATCGATATCAATATCGAACCGATATCGATATCGATATCGATATTGACCCAATATCTCAGGAAGGTCCCCAATATCAATATCGAAGTATCGATATTGAGAGTCAATATCTTTTTTTGTATGGGCAAATATCGACATTGATATCGATATCGATCCAAATATCGATATTTCGATATCGATATCGATATCGATATGGACCCTTCAGGGGTCGATATCGATATTGGAAAAAACGATGTCGATATCGATGTTTTCAATATTGATATCGATATTGAAAAGATATCAATATCGTACCATCCTAATCGCATGACCACTTGATGAGGGTGGACACTACAGATTGCATCGCGGATTGTCGGCGTCATCAAAACAGGACCCTCCAAAGGCTCAGAAAGTGCTTTTGTTCATATCATCTGATATCCATTCTTTCTGCTCTAATCTGCAAGTTGCAAATAGAGCGTATCGGTTGATATCTGTGTGGACAGAGAGAAAGCAAGTGTAAACATTATACATATGCATACATCCATGTACAATACATACATATGCATATGTATGTATTGATGCATACATTCATATGCATATGTATGTACACACACACACGCACACATACATGTACATATATGTGTATACATGTGTGTATATGTACATGGCAGGAAGCCCGGCCATGGACGTCTGTTGATACAACTCAACACTCATTGTCCAGTCAAGACGCAGTACATGTAGCATACAGCTTGGTCAGCCATTCTTCAAACACAGAATGTTCTCCTGCCACCACTATCACTCACAGTGACTGCAGATTTGTCAGGGCACAAATGGAAACCGGAATGCTGCCAGTCAGTTGATTGTAGAACAAGTCTCTGCAGCTCAAATGGTGTTCATAAGAAGCAAGAGAATGTCACAAGCAGTGTTTTGTACCATGAGTGAAAGAAAGAAAGTGCACATTGCATGCTCCAGATCTTGCTTCAAATGCGACAGGTTACAGGTGGTGACCGAAACTTGGTGAGAGGACATTAGACTGATGCCACACAATACATGAGAGATGATAGACATGGTACTGGCATGAACTGGCCACTGCGTGTTACAGCCCTTCAACTCTCCAGTCGCTGGCAAAACAGTGTATGCTGTTGTCCGCCTACCAGTTGTGGTCCTCTGCGCCCCATAACCTGTCATCAAGGCCGTCGAGTTTCTCTCATGCTGTGACGCCCAGCATCCAGTCAGCCACTTCCAGCACTTGGCCGTCGATGTTTCTCAACTTTTGCCGCTTCAGCTGCCAGGGTCACCCTCTTCCACGTTGTAGTAGAGAGTACCTTGCCGTGTCGTTCAGCGTCTGGATGGTGCCCCTCTCCTTGGTTCACAGTGACAGATGGCAGCCAGCTAGTCCAGGTGGCATCGTTATTGCATGAATCTGCTACAACTAGGCTGAAGATATCATCAACATCGCAATCATGGGTGACGCCAGCCTGGTAGACCAAACAGGGTCATCAGGCTGTCAATTAATGTTAGGTGGACTACCTGACTACCCCTTTTTGTGCTGGGGTGGTGAAAAAAAATGTTTCGACCCCTTACATGTCAATATCAACCCTCGATATCGATATGGATATTGATATTGATATCGAGGGTCCATATCGACACAGTCTCAATATCGATCCCTCAATACTGACCCTCAGATGTCAATGTCGACTTTCTTCAAATTCTCAACCATCTGGCAGGTTTACCGGTCGCTTGATAGGTCAATCTGAACAGTTGTGATGCAATCCATTTCTGACGTAAAAATCAATTCTTAAGCACTTTTGAGGCCTTGGTTGGAGGCAATAGAGGTCCATATGATTTTTACAATACATTTCAATGTATGGCAGATATCGACCAGTATTGAGCAACGTCGAGGTTTGGTGATATCAACAAACATCGATGTCAAAGAATGAAATTATTGAAACATTGACGTCGAAAACATTGACATCGCCTATGCTCCCACCAACAATATGGGCTGAACCTCATGCCGCTGTTGATTGTTATGGGCAGAGACAGCGTTGCGTAGGACATACAGTTGAACAAAGAGGCTCATTGTCTTCCGCACATGACAACGTATAGAAGACGTACGTGTTCATCAAACGCAAACAGGACAAAGAGGAGCATTGGTGCAATGGTGTGTGTGCTGGTGCATTGAATGGACTGCACAAGAAGACTCACATTGAAATGACGCGGCCTTCACTGTTGCACCATAATTTGTATGCAGCATTGCAATCTCCAACGCCATTCCACCCATAAAACGTCCTCTGCCAGGTGTCCTGAATGCTCTGGAGTATGGGCACTGCAATCAGGGAAGAGGTTCACAACACAATGACAGGCTCACTTTGAGTGAAACGGCACTCACCCGTGCAACCCACTCCTTTCAGATCCGTGTTCCTGTGAAGTCTGGCTAAAGGCACTTCTTCTTCTTCGAACCTTGTTCAAGCACAGACGTAGATGAAGTGACAGACTGGCACAACTAGATAGTACAAGCTATCAGTATTTTGTGATGAGCTGTGAGACATGAGGGAAGGCTGGAGTAATGGCAGGTAGCCAGGCAGACGAAATGGCAAAGGCGAAGGGTGCTGATGTAAGGCTGGCAACGGGAGTGCAATGGAGTGAGAGCAACAGAGTATGACAGAACAAGCTGGAATGGCTGACAGCATGGGCAGATGTCTGCAGTGCCGCTGGACACAGGAATGATGGAGCGGATGTGACAGCTCTTCAGGAGGCTTGGGCGCAGTCCGGTCATCACGAGTGCGATACGACAGAGCAAGAGTGATGGAGCTGAGCTGATGGAGTGGTGGCAATAACGGATGTGATGGAAATGTTGCAAGTGAAAGATTGAGAGATGGCTGTGGCTCGGCTGAGAGCTCCAGTGATGAGAGGTCGGAGGGCCTAAACAAGAGAGAACGGCTGACGGGCCGAGTGAGAAGATGACTGATAGATAATTAGATGATGTTGGAAAACACTGAGCTTCATATGTGATTGATAACTGATGAATGACACACGACAACAACTACAGGTCCATACCTATGTTAACCTCGACCTTCGACCTTGTGCAGTTGGTTGAAGGTCGCCTGGTCGCGACCAGGTCGCAGGTCGAGGTCACGACCAGGGGACGCCCCCAGCAGTTAGCCAAAAACGGGTCGCGCGCGGGGGGGGGGGGGGGGGGGGGGGGGGGGGGGAGCGCGCTTCACTAGACCGCCTGCCCCTGACGGCCGATGCCGTCAGGGAGTCGCTGCCAGAGAGATGCCCTAACGGCCTCTCTCTGACGGCGCTCTTGCTGCCGGTTGCTGCCGTCACCACGACGGATACGCTTCCCCCTCCCGTCCGTTTGCACGAACTGACGGGAGGGGGCAGTTTACGATGGTTCACTGACGCGCACTCTAAGCTGCGCGTCAGCGGACATCCGTCCCGGCGGATGTCCGTTGACGCGCAGCCACCTGCGCGTCAATTGACGCGCAGCCCCCTGCGCGTCAATTGAAATGACGCAAGGGGCTGAGCCCCAGCACATTTAACTTTTTTTTTTCTAGTGTGGTCCTGGACAAGGCAGGAAGGGAAAACATGTTACGAAAACACCATACCATAAAGAACCTCATAACTAGACTCATCATGTGTTCCTAATGATTCTGAGATTGTTCATGATAAACACAATTCTACATAAATATATGCAGTCACCATGCTTTATGGTATGCATGTGCAAAGTTGTGGGTCGATCCGAGAACTTTGTGTCTGTCCACCTTCGACCTTCGACCTCTTGGCCCAGCTGGTCTCCATCGACCGGCGACCTCGACCTTTGACCATCGACCGACGAGGTTAACATAGGTCCATACTAAGTACTAGTTATACTAAGTGCGCAAGCTTGGACGTGCGCAGCAGTCCCGTGCCATCTTGTGGCTGTGCTTGTGCAAGCTTGGACGCTGCTTGTTGTCATGTAGTCGATACCAAAGGCGTGCGTCGGCAGGTGGGTGGTCCGTGCTGCGGGCACCTTTCGCTGGTGATGAGAAGTGCTCACCACCAGCTGCCGCTCGCAGACCGCTGACTGATCATCTGTGCCCATTGTCATGGTGCGGCCACCTTTGAAGCCCAAGCTGTTGAAGCTGCTTAGCATGAGTGGTGAGACCTCTTGCAGCAGGGTACTCTCATGTCTCCGGGGTTTGGGTCCTAAAGGCACGGACTGTAGTTGGACATATTCAAGGGGATATGGGACTGGCTCAAGTTGGAGCATGGTGGTACTGAAATGTTTTCTGATTCAAAAACCAGTACAATGACCCAGGTTAAAGCACAAGGGGCAGGACAAGCGACTGGACACAACAAAACACTGCCTAGTGTCCATCGCTTCTGGCGATCAAGGTGCCGGCTCCGGCTACCACATTCCGCAGAAGTGCTCCATCCGCCTTGCCATGCGTCATGTGGTGGAAGCGGATGACCGTACATGCGCCAACCGTCGAGCCCTTGACAGAATGAAGCAACCTCACATCCCTACTCTCACCCCAATGTTTTCCGTTTTTCTCCCTCAAGGGCTTTAGCACATTACTGCTGTGGGTGTCTCACTCTAGAACCAGAATCCACTTGCCACACCCCCACCTGCTCTTCGTCTCTCCCCTTCACTGTCTGAAGGGGAGAGACGAAGAGTTGTGCTGTTTTCTTCCCAGTTGTGTTTCAGAACCAGGTGACACGTGCAGAAGGAATGTTATTGAGGCAGCCAGACAAATGGCGGAAGCAATCACTGCCTACGGTCTTGATTCTGGTAGACCAAAAACATTTGCTCATGCGAATTTGGCCAAAGTCTTAGCCACTGATGTTAGTGGAGAACAGCAAAATTGTGCCCTACAACTTCAACATGGGTTAAGAAATTCAACCTAAATATCAAGTTTCATTCTGGCTTTTTTTCTTTGCGTAGAGGAGCATGGAAAGAACAGAGAGGAAACTTCCAAGGATGAGGGGAAAATGTGGAACTTAACAAATGAAATAAAATAACAACTAGTGCAACATTCAATCAATGAGCTCAAACCCCTGGACATCCTGGCAGGGGATCCTGGCAGCTCTCCACATAGAGACGGCCAAAGCTCTCCCAATCAATCCCCACCCTCTCAGTAGGCACTAAGGGTGCACACCAAATCCTGGGTTCGCAAATCAGATTTGCAAATCCGGGTCCAAGACCCGGATTCGCAAATCCAAATCTGCAAAAATGGATTCGTCAAAGATTCGCAAATGCTTGGTGTCAGACTTTATGGCAAGGGGGGGTTGGGGGGGGGGGGGGGGGGGGGGGGGGGGGATGGGTGGGATGCGCTTTAAAAACACCGGCAAGGAGTCCAGGGCAAATCCTTGCATGAGATAACCCTGCTCTTCTTGTTTATCTGACATGTGTCTGTTGGCCTGTCGCGGACCTCTTTCGACCTGTTGCTGACAGACAGGCTTGGCGCATGTCTAAAGAGGCTCGCAACCCATTGGTTGCCTTCCGTCGCATGCAATCTGCAGCTCCTGAGCTTCATCAGGCTTGTCACTGGGCCCGTAGTTTGTCGACAGTTCATAAGCCTAATTTGGACTGCCGAGATCCTTTTGTCGGCGCATTGACGAGGACCAGCCCTCACTGCCGCACGCATTTTATTTCTGTGCAGTGGTGAGAGTTGATCTCGATCACTGATTTTTTTTTTTCCAAAGCCAATAGCCTGCTTCATAGACCCGTGAAAGGATTTGCAAATCCTTGAGGATTCGCAGATCCAGATCCGGATTTGCAAATCCGGATCCAGGGTTGGATTTGGATCTGTGGATCCGGGTCCAACCTGAGATTTGGGAATCCAACCCAGTGTGCACCCTTAGGAAGCACATCATCCCCTGCCTCCTCTTGTGCTGCCAAAGCAGCAATATAGGCATCTTCATGAGATAGCGCTGCAACTGTGGAAGAACCTGCTGCCTCGCTGCCACCCGCGGTCATCCCTTCGGCATTGGTGATTGCCAGGGAGGGTGCAGAGCTCGTGGCTACCTCTGCAGTGCATGCTTTTGTCTGTCGACTACCCTTGGACACGCCCTTCCCTTTGTGGTTCTCCAGCAGCTTCGTCACCTCCTTGCGGGCTTGGCGGCGCTGGTCAAGCAGCTTGTTGTAGCATTGGGCAGTCTTGTGGTTGACCATAGTGCGCTCCAACTTTGCCATGCACTCTGCATTCAGCAGCATTCTGTTTTTCCGATACAGACGCCCAACCGCGCTCAGCACACTTCTCCTACTCCTTCACCCTCTCTCCTCCGAGGCTCCACCACTGGGACACCTCCATCTTGCAGGTCTCCACATTTTTCTCCACTGCAGCCTTAGCAGATGCCGATCCAAAGGAGGTGCGCTGCGCAAGGAATCCCTCCACGAAGTGGCCATGCAAGTCCTGCCTGAATCCTTTGTCCGGCACCAACATGGCAAACAGGCTGTGCCAATCCCTCATCAGCTGTGGTTCAATGAGGATCCCCCCAATGTAGGAAGGGTTCAGCAGCATGCCCACCAAGTGCAGAGGGCTATGAAGCCCATCTGACCCGTCCGCCCAGCATCCGACCCACTTGCGAAGTATAGCCTCATCCATGGCCTGCGCAAAGGCTGTGTGGCACTGGCTGGCCAAGCACGACTGCATGGTTTGAGCCTGCTGCTGCTGCTACTGCTGCTGCTTCTGCTGCTGCTGCTGCTACTGCTGCTGCCGTGCCCCCCCGCTGCTGATGTGTCTGCTGATGCGCCTGTGGCTGCCGGTGCTTTCTTGCAACGAGGCTCGCAGAGAATTGGAGCGGCCTCCTCTACTGCTGCCACCAGCTCTTTTGTCATGCCAAGGAGGTTATTGAACTTCCATGGAACCATCTCCTTCCTTGTGTCCACCCGGTGGAGCATGTCTTAAACAGGCTGCCCCAGGCTGCGCACAGCGTTGCAGCGCGGCAAGAAATCCACGTCCAGCACGTGTTGCTGCACCCAGCGGCTCTCGGCATCGGCAGCGACAGGCAAAGATGCCCTTTCCCTGCTGGCCACCTTGGAGCGCAGTGACCCCTCCACCTCGAGGAACCGCATCAGCATGATGTGATTGGTGTGGAAACGTATCTTCCCGGGATTTAGAGCCACAGGGACACCTGCGCATTCCGGCATCTTGCCCACGAGATCCTCTAGAAGGCGGTCCAGGCAATGGGCAGCACAGCAGGTGAAGATGACGCGTGGGAATAAGGGCCACAGGATCTCCACTGCAGGCCAATTGGCACCAGCGTTATCTATGATAACTTGGACAACCCGCTCAGTGCCCACCTTCCCATGGACGCACGTAGGAAAACAGAGATGCATTCTCCGGTCTTGCGGCTGGCTTGGTCACACTCCATATGCACAATAGGCTATGCATGGCTAGACTGGCAGGTTCCAGCAATCCATAGAATGAAGGACGGCACCAGCCGGTCTGTCCAGCAGTCGCCCTGCAGCGTAACGCCAACCTGGCCCCAATCGGCATAGACGTCATGGAGAAGAGAGTCCGTCTGCTTTGCGACATTGTCCAGAAGCAGCCCGCCAACCCTGTGTGCAGTTAGAGGTACCCAGCAGGCACCCTGTTGCTCCACCCCTCCGGGCATTAACGCTGCTGTCGCTCGGACGCTGCCCGAGCGACAGCAACAGGCCCTCGTAAATGACGTTAGATGCAGACAACTCATTCAGCCTATCATGCTGGCGCTTCATCCGGATTTCCTTCAGCTTCCGCTGGGAGGCGCTGCCGGACTGGGAGCCAAGGGGAAGTCCTTTCCCCTTGCGGGCAGGCACAAGCTCTTACAGCTGCTCGTCGTCAGCATATGCTCCCTCGCAGATCGCTTAGAGTGCTTTGTGACGCACATCTGCCGCGTACTCCAACGTGCAGGCGAGCACGTCGGAGCATTCCTTGTTCTTTTTGTACATGCGGTGAACGTCACAAAGTACGTGCTCGGCAAATTGCGACACATTTGCAGTGACTTTGTGGCTGCCATTGCAGCAGTAGAGTACGGGAACTCTCGACTGCAAGCTGCAGCAGAACTTCAACCACATCCCTATCGCCATCTTTGGCACACCCATGGCAAGGTATGACAAACGTGTTGCTGGGTGACCTGTCGCGTCTGCTGTGGTTTGGTCTCGACCAAAGGGCAGTGGAGGAGACCAAGGCAGAGACGCTGACCTACTGCCAACCCTCAGCCAACGGCAGACAGGCCAGGAAAGCCTGGCAGTATGGGTGGGGACTGTGGTCAAAGGTGCCACAAGCCGTGGCAGCAAAGGAAGTTGCGTGAGCGGTGCTCTGGCAGCCAGGGCTGCTGCAGAGGAGATGTGGCTGAGGTGGAAAGGAAGCCCAAGAGAAGCATCCCAGGAAGTTTCGCAGACTGACCAAGGTCATCCATGAGAGTCAACTACAGTCAACGGTTGTCACTACCATCGTTCACATGGCAAGTCAATCTTGGACATGCATTATGTGACACCAGATACACGTTTGGAACACCTCATTTTCAGCAACAGCTTCTTGTCTCAGGATGAAAGCGCGAGTACAACTGCAAGCGTGGAGGAGATAGACTGGGTGCTATCAATGGAAATCTATTCGACACAAACTGTCTGTCCCACTGCAGTCAAAACCGTTGTTTGTTTCTACTACCCCTCTGTCTATCCAATATAGAGAGACTGGGTAGTATCAGAGACACATGAGCATGGAGGTTTGAGGTTGAAAGATACTCGGCACGGAAAGGGTTCTGCGGAGCAATGTTTTGCAATCAAGTGCCTCACCTTCAGATGGATGGACCGGCACTCCTGCTGCCTTGGGTAGGGTGCTGCTGCAAACTGTTACAGCTAGCAGCAAAGGCCACATTCTGGCAATGATTGGGGCAAGTCTTCCTTGACTTTCCCCTCCTTTCTCCCGGTCCCTGCTGGATATGGGGCTCCAATCACTGCAACCACTCCAAACGCCAGGCTGCTTGCTCCCAGATCTTGTGGCGATTTGTGTAGGACGTCCTGAGGGTGACAGATGAGAACATATGCACAAGGGTCTTGGTGTGCTGTGCAAGGCACTCCTCCTAATTCATTTACTGGAAAACTCTGAGTATGAGCAGATGAAGCATGCTGTGCTGAAACTGAAGCCAAAGCATGTCTCCGTCCTTGTGCATCAGCATTGTTCTTGTCCCGCAGAGACAAGGATAAGAACCAGGACAAGTGCGTGGATAAGGGTAAGTGTAAGGACAAGGGTAAGAGTGAAGGCCCAGAGCAAGACGGATAGGAGAGAACTGGACGAGGATGAGCACAAGGGCAATGTCAGGCCAGGGCAAGGGTACGGGTGGCGAGGACATGGACAGGTAACTGAGTATTGCTGAGACAAGGGAAAGGGAGAGGCTGGAGACAGGGCACAACGGAGGCACGAGGGACATTGCCACAGCAAGGGTGAGACTGAGACCAAAAGCAACTGGAGGGTGGGAAGGGCGAGAGAGAGAGGGGGGTGGGGGG
>SZWC01000657.1:63043-82838 GCA_023375785.1 Penium margaritaceum | reverse complement strand
GCTGCTGCTACTACTACTACTACAACTACTACTACTACTACTACTACTACTACTACTACTACTACAACTACTGCAGGAAGATGAAGACGACGGGGTCGAGGACGTGGACAAAGGCATGCGCAATGGCGAGGGCCAATGTGAGGATGCCATTTCCATCCATGCCATTGCCATCCTTGCCATCGCCCTTCCCTGTTTCCTCGCGCTCATCCTCTCTTTTACTCGTTCCCATCCTCGGGATGGAAACAATGGTCGAGAGTGACGTCCCCCACCCCCTTTCCCTGCCTCCTGCTGCTTTGCAGGCTCACCTCTTGCCTTACTACCCGCCATCTGTTGACCTGACTCACTGTCTTGGCCTCGCCCAGTTCTTGCCTCCAACCTCGTCCCTGTCCTTATCCCCGTCCTCGCATTCGACCCCATTCCCAGCCTACTTCGCAGGTGAAGGTGGAATTGTTCTCCAGTGCTATTGGATGGTTGAAAACAAGGGAACGGCGGCCAGCGGTGGGCAGGGACAGGCAGGTGCGGGCTCGGCCGTTGAGATGCAGGGCTGAGCTTCTAGTGTGCAGATCTGCAGCACTTCGCTGCGAAGGTGCGGGTGGACTGGGATGTGACTGAAGTGAAGATTTCTTGGGTTACATCGTCACCCTTTTGCAACCGCTTCGCGTGGCTAATAAATTAGTTTTTCCGCGAGAAGAATTCTTTATTGGTCGCCGACAGTCACGCAGCCTTTTTAAGGATTTAGTATTGTTTCCGCTCTCTGCGTCGCTACTTCGAGCCTTTCAAGGAATCGGACAGAAAAGGCTGTTCGTCCCTGTCCAAACACGGCTTTTTGGGATAAGAAGGAACCGGACAACTGAATCTGACAAGCAAAGCGAGTCAGTTGAATACGGACAGTACGCTATGTGTAACGAACCAGCGGGAAGCTTGGCCAAGCTTCCTCTCCAGTCAAATCAGTTGTTTGGCTAGACTAACCAAACTGATCCCGAAAACGGAATGTTAGGAGAAAAACCATTTGCATATTCATGGAAAGAAGATACAGAAAATTCATTCGATTAAAGAAAATCAATGAATTTTAACTTCATCACATGAAGTTTTCATCTAGAAATCCCACGTTTTCCTTCTTTCCTAGAAAGCATTCATCATTACTTAACATTGCACTATAACACATCAATGAATGCGTATTTTTCCTAGAAAAAGATGATCATGTTTCTAGACCTCTCCGATTGAAAAATACTAACACAGAATGTACATAGTAGACTTCTTTGAAGTACATAGAGGATCTTTGTATTCTTTTTTATTTTACGAGGAATCAATGTGGTTCTTGTATCATCCAAAAGAATAAGTTTTTGAGATTATTCTCTTCAATTCCATTTTGAGGGCCGAAAAAATGATAACTTTACGTCGTTGCTATGTAACCCTATGCACGCTTTGCCTGCAACATGGGGCTTTTGTTTTTCCTTTCTTGGGCTAGCCCACCGTGGAAACAAACCCCAACCGCACCTTGCACACCACCCCAGAGCATGTTTCGGCAACGACTTAGGCAAGAAACAGTCGTACTCCTTAGAAGAGCCGGTGTAGGCACTTTTTCGGGTATTGTGGGAGTCTAACCCACTAACAAGACCTCCGTCGCCAACCTCGCAAGGTTGTCGGACTACCACTAGCATGGACCCCTACAAGCGGTAGTGGGTGGGGTACCGCGCTCAAAGGTAGGAGCATACCCCGTTGGAGAGAAGAGGGAGTACAGTGTGGGGGTGAGGAGTGAGCGAAGCCCATCTCCCCTTGGGCATAATGGGCCCCTTGTGAACAAAGGGAGGTAGGGCGCGCAGAGGCAAGAGAAGGGAGGCAGTCAGAAAGAGAGAGGGTAACAGAGAGGGCGGGAAATAGGGAGGTAGCCAGGGTGTTGGGTTGCCCAAAGAAAGCAAGGAACTGACAAGGATGAGTGTGGATCAACACGAGGAGAGGGTGAGAGTGTGAAGATACGGAGAGGTTTTAAGGAAGTCGAACATGGAGTGAAGGTAGAAGGGGAAGGAATGGAAAGTAGGCGACGAGTTGAAGAGAGGGATTTGTAGTAGTGTTGTAGCCAGTTGTGCGATAGCATATGTGGGGGTAGCGGGTAGTGGAGGTGATGGGACGTGTGGGAGAGGAGGGGTGACGGGGGTGGGGGTGATTGGGTGAGGCGGGTGGGGAGCGGGTGTTGGACGGGCTTCAAGGGTGCATGTGCTGCCCCCCTCCCCCCTTTGGTGTTTTTCGCAAGGCTACCTATTGAGGGAGACCCTGACATCTCGTGATCTCGCGCACCGTAATGCTCAGCACAGCGCTATTGGCATGGCCTGCAAGGAGACCGTCAATGTGGCCATGGTCATGGACATGGATGTAGCAGAAGAGGAGGCCAAACCATGGGCATTGCAATTAGGAAGGATGCACGCATATTCCTTGAATGAGTGCCCATTGCTAACGAAAGCAATGGCCGGGTCACCGAAGACCCTCAGAGCGACTGTGGTGGGGTTGTACTTCTGGTAAAGCTTGGCTTTGGCGGTAATACAGGACTTGTCCAGCAGCTCGAGGACTCTCCAACCGCAGGGTGCGAAGGCATCATGCGCGGAGGAGACGTGGTGCGCCGGGCAGTGGGCACATTTCTACGTGAAGAGGGACACCGTGGTGATGACCAGGAACTTGGGGTGAAGGCTGTGAAGGGGAGGTAGGTGCTCAAGGTCAGGATCAGGGTGGGAAAAACCGGCTCGCCAATGAAGATATCAAGAGCCTGACTCCCGTGCCTGGAAATGAGCTTTCTGAAGTTGTGGATGTCAGGGAGGTCCCCCCGGAAGTTGAGATGGCTCAGAACTGCCAGGTGGAGGTGGGCCAAGCTGAGTGAGGTAGGCAGTGAGCTCCTGGATGCAAAATGAGGGGGAAAGGTCTCTGACGACAATCTCAACCTTGGGCTTCGAGGGTCCGCCAAGCTGGGACGTGGGGCGGTCCTCGAGGGCTGGGAGGATGGATCTGGAGAAGGAGGCCTTAAAGAGTATACGGCGGGGTGCGGGGGTTGGGATGGAGGCATGAGGTGTGGGGTGCAAGACAAGGGAGCCCAGAATGGGGTGTCTGTCTGGAGGGACCTCAATGTCTTGGAGGTTAAGAAAGGACATGCATCCTCTGTGCGGAAGGTGAGGAAGATGTACATTGAGCTAGAAGACAACGTAGGATAGTTCTTGATGGTGAGGATGGATTGTGATCCGTGGGGGGAGCCGGCAAGAGGGGGAAATAACTCCGGGTGTGTGTCGATGCAAGCCTCCACGCACCGACACAAGGTAGCTAGTGCTGAGAGGTGCTGACGTGAGAACTCAACAACAAGGACGAATTGCTGTTCAGACAAATTGCTCAATTGTCGGTGGGCGATGGGAGTGGCTGGCATGGGGAGATCCGATGGGGCCTCCCGGCTGACGGTGATAAGGTCAAGGCTGAGAAGCGGAGGGCAAGGTGGATGGGGCCTGTGAGAGGGGAGAGGAGGGGGGGGGGTGTGGCAGAGAGGCTGCTAGTGCAAGTGAGGTGTAGAGTTGTGTCACACATGAGTGCCGCTTGGATGAAGATCTGAACCGTTCAGGTACAGATCGTAGCGGTAGGGGTGCAGATCAGCTCTGGATGCAGTGTAGAACTGAACTAGTATGGGGCAAATCTGAGCCGCTGAGGTCTAGAGACAGACGCCAAAGGACTGCTCATCTGGGCAAAGGATCTCGGCCGCTAAGGTCAAGAGAAAGATGCCAAACGACTCCTCGTCCCGGTGAAGGATCTTTGCCGCTAAGCCAATTTGCAAAGCCTTTGAGACTCTAAGTTGATGAGCCACTGCTTTTCTGGGTTCTATAGTAACACTATTGAAATCAAATTTTGGGTCACTAATTATCCCTATTGTTTCCCGCTTGATACCCACCTCCTGAAATGCTCTCTCTAGTAATTTTCTACACCACCTTGTCTTCCTCTGGGAGCTCAACTGAATAGCAAAAACTCAATTCTTGAGTGGACAAGGTGCACAGAAAATCTTTATGACTTCAACGTACATTCATAGAAGATTTTCTAACATGTAAAGGCACATCCCACTTGGCGGATGTGCAAATTGTACGATTGTTTGGCACTCTATTTGTTATGTTTCTCACGCAAGCCCCACGCTGATGGCCCCGACAAGGATTGATTGCAAACAATGTGGAGGGTCGTCGATCCACCTTGATGTGGATCGAGAAGGACCGCCGATCGAGAGTGGGGTCAATCTTGACCCTGAACTCATTCCAACGTGGCACTAGACTAGACACAATGCAGCCCTACATTCTAGGTCGGACTGGAAATGGCTACCGGAGAAAAAATCGAAACAATTTTTGCCATAGTCAGTTGGACAATAAACGTTTCATCCCGACTGACATAGAAAAAAATTGCTTTATACTTGTGCATAACATTTTATTGGAACATGGCAAGGTATGTTTGATAACTCTATTCCATTGAGAAGAAATAATCATATTCTATCTTGTCTTGGTTCTGAAGAATGTAAAACCCAAACCATTCTCATTTCCTTTTCCATGTACTGTCCTACAAATGAAACATGAATATGTATTAAAGTAATCTGTTTTATTTTTACATGTTTTATCTCTATTATTCATTCATCCTGCTATTCTTTTTGTGCTTATTGTACTTCATAACCCATGCTTGCCATGCGTGCATACTTATACACTTTTTTCACCTCTGTTTTCTTGAAGCTCGCTCATTCCATGCATAGATCAACAAAACAGTGAAGACGTCATCCTGGTAACTAAAGGAAACTAGGAATTATGGAGAGGTAATATATAGAGGGAAAATTCATGAGGACTTCAAAGGGATTTCATCATTAGAGAAATGAATTCTTCATGTATTATTAGGTGCGTATGAACTTATGAAATGGACATTATTGTAGTGTTCCCTTCTCAAGTTTGATAATTGAGGTACAAATATATGGCATATGTGGTGTGAACAAGTAAAAATTAAGTGATTGTGTTATTCTTTTGTGTCTTTTGTGTCGGTCTTCTTGTTTTTGTGCTTTCTTTTTTCTCAAGTCTGAGTTATCGCGCACAGACAAACATGAAAGTGAATGATGTCCTTTAGGTAAGCAAAAGAGATTTCAGATGTAAAATGAGGCCATATAGGGGGAGAAATGATGAATACTTGTAAGGGAATCTTTCATTGGATGCAAGTATTCATAGTGTTTGATATTCTATGTAAGGTTTTTGATTGTTTGACATTCTTACATGTGTTCATCATGAAGCTCAAAATGTGCAAACACATGAGACACTTTATATGTGCACATGTATACAATTGGTTGTTACATCGTTTGGGATTTCATTTGTGGCTTGATGTTTCTCACGCTTGCCTACTCCATGAATAATCTAACTAGAAACAAAAGTACCTCATTCCATGTGTGTATGCTATTGTTATTTTTACTTTTCATGGATGTATTCCATACATGTGCTCATGAATTCGGAAGTTGCATAAAACACAGGTACATGATTATTAGTACATGCTCCATGTGCCTTACATTCTACAGGAGCAAAAGGTACTATTTTTTATCATGTCTACGTACCATTGTATGTATGCATAACTTTAATGTCAATATTCATGCAACATAGTCATGTGCTTAATGTGTCATCATTGTCTCATGTGTCCACTACAATACATACGTACATTACATAGGTATTTACGCAACTGGCTATGTCCATGTATACTTGTAAATATATGCCTATTTGTTTCCTTGTTTTCATAGTTATGGTCATTATATGTGGCTAAATCCTATGGCGTTGACTATTATGCCATGAAACAACAAACATGGGTTGCTGGGTCAATGCTTTTGAGCATCACGTTGACTGACGACAAGCAATAGAAAACAGTACTGACCTCCTTACATTGCTTACCTATTACGAATGAAGTTTGGTGATCATCAAATGTGCATGAAAAAAGTGTTAAGACGTGATGTATCTTGGGTCGTCAAATCTTCTTGTAACATCATGGATAATGCCATGGATCATGTTGGAGTTTTCAGTAGAAGAGCTTAGGCTGGTGTGGTATGTAGTGATATGCAAGTGTGAGTGGATGAGGAAATTCTATCATAAAATAGACTCACTTTACTCAACGTAACTAGACATCACAATACAGTACTTGAACCATGAAACATTCTATACGCCTAGATGTCGAAAGACGTTAATGACCATCAGTGCTTGAACACTGAGATGCATCTGGTGTGGACTAAATCGACACTCACTCAAACCATGACATCGTGGTTGGTTCTTCAAAGAGGTCCCTCCCGAAACAACGGGGTGGTTATGGTTTGTTAGGGTTCCCAATGTACACCAACACCACATGCTAGGAACTATATCCAGGTCAATTGGAAAACACGATATCCATTGCTATGTTTTTCAACGACAATAGTGGTTCACAAATGGGATGCATGTGTGCATGGAATGAGTTTCCAAGATATGTCGGGTCTTCAAATCTGAAAATTGAATCATGTCACAAGTAATCGAGCATTGTCAATAGATGAGCTCGAGCTGGTGTGGTACGAAATGATGTGCAAGTGGGAGTGAAAGAGGAATTTGTTGAATAGGGAGTCGTAGGCCTGGGAGGGAGAGGGGGAGAGAGGGGTAGACGGGGAGAGACGCCCAAGAGCAGAAGCTCTTGGATTTAGGAGGGGGGCGTGACACTTAGTCGAGGAAAGGGTCAGGGAGTCTTGAGAGCTGTGGGGGGCGGGGCTCTCGAGAGCTGTGAGGGGGATGGATCGAGGGGAGATAGACGGGAGGGGATCGAGGCGAGTGGAGTAATAGGGATGTTTTGGAAAAGTGAGGAAAGCAAGGGAGTGCACCAGACCCCTATCGGGTCGCGCAGCTCAACTTGTGTGGTTCGCCACCAAACGTGGCGAACCACACAGAAACTCTCCAGACTCGCTCACAAATCGCCGAGTGCAGCCCAAAACACAACCAAACAGCAAAATCCACATCAAGTGTGCAGCTAACACGCGGGTTAGGCTACTACGTGAGAAAACCAATAGGACTAATCTAGGCTTGCTAACGAATGAGGGTCCACATTTTGCTACTTTAACACGATAGCGTAAGCAAGGGTGGATGCCCTGAGTAGAAAGCATGAACACCACACCGCTAGCCCACAACAGATCATGAGACGCCACCAACAGAAACACCAGGTGGAGGGCCGCTACGGTGACCAGGAGCCGCCGAGACGGCGGCAGAGAGAGCTGGCCAAGGACAACAGGGAGAAGAAAAGGCAGGCCAACTCCTGAGGGGCGGCCGACTGGGACCGCCTGACCAGAAGCATCCAGCCTGGATCACCCCACAAATGGCACAAAACCGAAGCACTCCGCCAGGAGAACCCCTCCAGAACCCCACGGCCAAAAATGCGCGACCAGAAGCACCCGTCCCAGAGCACCCGTGGAGACACCCACCAAGGCGTACACCGCCAGAAGGACCTCACCAGAAGCACCGCACAGGAGGCACCCCACCAGAGAACCCCACCCAAAGTGCAGATAGTGCCACCAGCGCCGAAGAGCTGGGGGCACTGGCCCAATGACGCGCGTCCCTGAGATGAGACGCCACGGCGAGAGGGTCAGGGACCTGCACACGACTGGGCAGGGGCACAGAGCAAGGGGCAGGGAGAGGGGGGGGGTGACATAAGGCATGAGCAGGGACCAGGGGAGCAAGGCGAGCCGACGGTGAGGGAGGCCAGTGGAGACAACCTGCAAGGAGCGAAGGGAGAGAGGAGAGGCAAATGAAGTAGAGGGATAGTCATCAGGAAGATGACTTAAAAACCCTGGCAAGTGACAGGAGAGAGGGGCAGGACAGGGGAGGGAGGAGGATCAATCAGCTGGGGGAAGGGTGCGAAGACCGACCGCAGCAATGCTAGAAGCAAAGGCGGGCTGGTGAAGAGCCTTAGTGAGGAAGTCAGCAAGCTCAAACTCGTCGAAGATGAACCGCAAACAGACATCGCTAGTGGCGACAACATTGCGCACGTAGTGGTGCTCAACGTTGATGTGCTTTGTGCAACAATGAAGCGCACCGGCATTCCTGGCGATGGTCAGACCGCTTTCACTGTCATTGTCTGGGGGCACTGGTGGTGTGGGGAGACGAAAAATTTCCAAAGAGGCAGCGGAGCCACACAGCCTCGGTGGCGGCGCTACCCAAGGCCATGTACTCAACCTCTCCCGTGCTACGTGCAACGCAACCCTGCTTGTCACTGCGCCAGGGAACGGCTACAGCACCGAGAGGGAAGACGACGCCACTACGACTCCGAGCATCCGCGTCACGGGCGTAATTGCTGTCAGCGTAGCCCACAAGAAGCGGCACACCCGACACAGCCGGAAAGGTGAGGCCAGTCTGGGCAGAACCAATGACATAGCGTAGGACACATGCAGCCGCACGGAGGTGTGCTATGCCGGGCTCTTGAGTGTACTGAGCAAGAACCTTCACCGCACAAGTGATGTCCAGACAGGTGGTGCCCGCCTGGTTCCTGAGAGCCCCAATGATGGACTGAAGAATGACGACAGACTCGGGCTTTTCGGACGTGGTGTCGTGGGTGAGTCGGAGGGCGAGCTGGGTACCCAGCGGCATGGGGCATGAGGAGGCAGCGGGGAGGGGCCACGACAGGTCAACGATAGAGGAGAAGCGATCAACAAGATTGAGGACATACCGCTCTTGGTAAACAAGGAGTTAGCCAAGAAGACACTCGAGCTGCATCCCAAGGAACATGGTCGCGAGCCTAAGATCTTTCATATTGTACGCGGAGGAGAGGAGGCTCTTGGCTTTGACGATCGTAGAGGGATGACGAGAAAGTGATGATCACATCGTCGACATACACCAGAATGAAGGCAGGCACCACAGGCGTGCCGCCAACAAAGAGGGAAGGGTCAGACTGGCTGGGACGGAAGCCCCCATGGACAAGGGTGGAGGTGAGCTCCTCGTTCCAGCAACGAGGTGACTGGCGGAGATCGTATTGTACACAACGGAGGCGGCACACCTTCGTGGAGCCATCAGAAAAGCGTGGAGGCTGAACCATGTAGAGCTCCTCATCCAGGCAGCCATGGAGAAAGGCGTTGTTGACATCCATCTGTTGAAGCTCCCACTGGAAGGAAGCGACGACATAGATGACAACGCAACTCGTCTTGAAGCGACTGAGCGGAGCGTAGGTATCCCCAAAGTCAACGCCAGGGATCTCGGAGTACCCCTTGGCTGTGAGACGTGCCTTACACCGATTGGGTGCACCGGTGGCGGTGAAATTTCTGTGGTGAACCCACTTGGCCTTGATTGCCGTACGACCAGGGGGGAACTTGACGAGCTCTAGGATGTCGTGGTCCGAGAGCGTAGCCAACTCGGCCAGGCACGCCGCACGCCATGCGGCGGCATGCCTGGCTTCGAACCAAAGTCACCAACGTGTCAGATGAGGGACTAGACAGTGGCACTAAAGCCAAAGGATGTACCACTGGCGACAGATGGGACAGCCACATGAGCTAAGGACATTGACGCTGAGCTGTGGTATCGGTGATTTGGCCACGTGGCCAATAGCATGCTGCAGAAGATGCAAGAGCAAGAGGTGGTCAGCAAAACGGAACGGTGCACCATGAAGCATGGAGAAGGGTGTACATTGTGTGAAGCATGCCTCCAAGCAAAGGCAAAGAAGAAGCAATTTGGGAGAGGAGGTCAACAAGGGAAGAATGTCTTGGACCTGATCCACAATGATGTGTGTGCACCCTTCTGCATGACGTCTAACGAAGGAAGCAAGTACTTCCTGACCTTCATCGAAGACCAGAGCCGCAAGTTGTAGATCTACTTCCTCAAAACCAAGGCAGAGGTCAAGGACTAGCTCCTTGAGTTGTCGCCATGGTAGAGCAGCAAACATCTGAGAAGGTAAAGATGCTTAGGAGTGACAACGAGGGTGAGTACAAGGCATGCAAGCCTTGGCTCAAGCATGATGGCATCCGCCACAAGAAAATCATTCCTTATAACCCCCAAAGCAACGTCATGGCCGAGAAGATGAACAAGATCGTGCTCGGCATGGTGCAAAGAATTCTCTTTAATGCCAAGCTCCCACCTTGCATATGCGGTGAAGTAGCATCAACGACCTGCTACCTCTGAACCTCACACCAGCTACCGCCTTACAAAAGTGTAGAAAGGAGCAGGACAAGCAGTAAAAGACCCAACAGGAAGCATGGTTGGGAAAGAAACCCAACGCCTCTCATTTGAAGGTGTTCGGATCAACTGAATGGGTGAAGATCCAGTTGGGAGAAGGTGGAGGGAAGTTGGACGCACGTTCTAATAAGTGTTTCATGATTGGGTACAACACATCACAAAAAGCCAATTGGCTTTGGGACTAGGCAGCAGACAAGCTTGTGAGGAGCCGCAACGTAGATTTCGACAAACGCACCCTTGGAAAAGGAGGGCTGCTGGACTTGATCGTTGCTCCCAAGGCGGGAGAGTGGAGAGTGTTGCTGGAATCTGGAGACCAAGTACCCGAGAACTGGCTCGCTTTGCCATCAGATGGTGGGAATGGGAGAGAAGGTGCATAGGATGAAGAAGCATCTGACATGGACGTGGATACTGAGGCATCCGGGGGTTCCAAGTCAGACTTGGGGTCCGACGACTCTTCCGACAACGACGACGACGACGACAGCACACCACCACCTGTGGTACACCTATAGCGAAGCAGGACGCCGCACTAGCACCCTGACACAGTTTGCAAACAAAGAAAGCACCTTTGCAATATGAGGACGATTGGACTGGCCTTAGCTAGTCATGCATGGCTCAAGGAGAGCCATCCACAGTGGCAGAGGCGATGAATGGTCCAGATGCGGCCAAGTGGAAGGAGGCAGTGGACAGCGAGCTTGCGTCCATTGATGAGAACAGCACGTGGTGCTAGTGGATAGACATGACAAAGCCCACATGGTGGGATCCAAGTGGGTCCTCTGAGTGAAGAAGAAGCAAGATGGCTTAATCAAAACGTTGAAGGCGAGGGTAGTGGCTAAGAAGTTTTCCAAATGCCCGGGCTCTGAGTACGACAAGACGTTTGCACTCATCATGACCTTTGCCTCCATCCGCTCTCTCCTTACCATTGTAGCCAGAAAGAACTTGGAGATACACCAGATGGATCTTAGGACAACCCTCCTTGATGGGAATCTTGATAAGAAAGTGCTGATGGAGGTGCCCAAAGGAGTCAAAGCTCCAAAGGAAACGGAATGCAAGTCGGCAAAAGCGCTCTAGAGGCTAAAACAGGCCCCAAGGATATGGTAAAAAGAAACAGACGGTTTCATTACCTGTCTATCCTTCGCGCATTGCTAGAAGGACCCAATCATGTCAGTGCACCATGATGGGAGAGGGCTGATACTGGTTGCACTGTATGTGGATGATCTTATCACCTGCTTGTCTTTAGTCAAGCTATTAGATGAATTAAAGTCTGACCTTAGCAAAAGGTTCATGATGAAGGACATGGGTCCTCTTGAGTACTACCTTCAGATCGCCATCCACCGCAACCAAGCAGCAGGCACCATCAAACTCAGTCAAACCAAATATATCAGTGAGTTACTAAAGTGCTACCACATGGAAGACTATAAACCTATTGGTACTCCAATGAAAACCAATTCAAAGATGAAGGCCTCCATGTCGCCAAACAACAAAGCAAAAAAAAGGGAGATGCAAGACATCCCCTAACAGTCCATCATGGGTAGTATCATGTATGCCATGATAGGGACTCGTCCGGACATCCGCTATGTTGTGGGAGAAGTGAGCAGGTTCGTGGCCAACCGCGGGCCACAACATTGGCAGGCAGTCAAGCACATCTTGCACTACCTGTAAATGACGCATCACATTGGCCTCATTCTTGGAGTCCAAGAGGGTACGAACCTCCTCCGCCTCAAGTGCTACACCGATGCCAACTTGGGAGGAAATCTTGACGACCACAAATCCACCTCTCGATACGTGTGTATCTTGAATGGCGTTGTCATCTCATGTGCCAGTAGGAAGTATGATTGTGTTTCCGTGTCCATAGTTGAGGCAGAGTACATTGCTCTTTCTGACTTGTCCAAGGAGAATACGTTGCTGCATAGCTTGCTTGGCAAAATGACATTTCCACAGAAGGACACCACGGTTGTACACGTGGACAACATAAGCGCCATATTGATGGCTGAAGATGAGATCATCTCTTGGACACCGAAGCGCATCAACATACATTACCGCGACTCACGTGACCTGGTCATGAAGAATGTGGTGGTCTTGCACCACTGGAGAACCAAGAGCATGCTTGCTGACTCCATGACCAAGCCGCTGGAGAGTGACATGCACTGTGTAGGCATTTGTGGTTTTGGCATAAGGAGTGGGGTATAGGAAGGGTGATCCACGAGGCAATGATGGAGTACAGTGAATGATAGATGGACAGAGATGCAAGGGAGAGATTTGTTGATTGATATGCACCTTGTCCACTGGCTAGCTGGATGGCTGTAGAGACAGACAAGGCATGCACAGCTCTATGGAGTGCGTCCCCTTTGGTCTGTTCTGAGACAGGGCACTACCCGTAACGGGTATGTGCCCTGGAGATCATCATAAGGAAACACACCTTTGTGGCATAGTTGGGACAGGCACCGGAGCTCATGGGTTGCGGGTTCCAACCCCCTAATGGCTGCAGGTATCCTTGTGGCCCAAAATAAGACCAGAAACTTCTACGAAGCTCACTAGAGCCCGCCTTCAAAATGACACTTGGTGGTCTTAGGACGCGCCAAGTAGGACTGTAGCAACAGCCAATTTTGGCGGTTGCTCGTCTTCTCTGTTTCGCTGCTATTGTGCTTTGTTGAGGCCAATGAGGCTGCTGAGGCTGCTCACTACGACCGTTGTCAAAGGTCCAGTTGGTTCCGTTGCACACCCCTACCGCCGATAACTTCCTAAGGCAATTCGTGCCGTTGTGAGAAAACGGACTCAAGGTCATACCACCTTCTAAAGGGGTAGAGCTTTCTCTTGTTGGGGCTCGAGGGTCTTGTCCAACATGGATAGAGCTATTCATTCTCCCCTAGTCCGCCACGTGCACGCACCCTACCTAAGAAAGCCAATGGAGCCGATGGAGCAGAATGGAGCCATCCGATCTTTGTGTCCCTATTGTACCTGTGAGCCATGCAAGACCATGCGCAAGTTGGCCTCAGAAGCATGCCTTAGAACCAAAAGTGTGGGCTCATAACCCTTTGTCAATGTGCCGAATGGCAACTATCTAGAAAACAGGTCCTGACATGGGAAGTGGCCAACCGCCCTTGGTATTGCAACCAAGGTAACATATCACCCTTGCACAAGGGATGCACACATTAGATTCGTTCAGTTTGCAACCTCACAAAGGTTGCACAAAGGTCTTTACTGTGTACCCTTGGCTGGACACTCTCTGAGGAGTCTCAAAGGCAAGAAGTATAAATGGATGCATGTAGGGTGTAGGGTTGTATACTTGTAGAACTTTGCTAATGCTTGTGATTTCAGTTGCTCCGCAAGAGCCAACCTCAACCTGTAGTCCTACTTGACGCGTCCTGAAACCACCAAGTGTCATCCTCAAGGCAGGCTCCGGTAATGTTCCTAGAACCTTCCTGTCCCATTTTGGGCCACAAAGAAAAGTGCGGCCGTCGCGGAGTTTGAACCCGTGACCCATGAGCTCCGTTGCCTATTCCAACTAGACCACAAAGGTGTTCTTCCTATGTTGATCTCCATTGGAAATACCCATTATGGGCAGTGCATTCCTGGCCTATCTCAGAACAGACCACAGGGGGCGTACTCCATAGAGCAGTGCATGCCTTGTCTGTCAGTGCAGCTAGCCAGGTAGCCAGTGAGCAAAGTGCAAATCATTCAACATCTGCCTCATCAGTTTCCTTTGCGACAGTTGCAAAATTTTCTTCCACCTTTTTCAGCTCTGCTTCCACTTGATCACGGTTGATATCTTGTAGTGCCACCCACTCTTTCAGCTTCTCTTCATCGTTGAGTGCTTCCATGACCAAGCCCAAAGGTGGCTTGGCCACTTCTCCTCCCCCCGCACCTTGTACTTTGCGTGGCGCCAGGACAGGCTCCTCCTCCTTTTTAGCTTCATCGTCCTCACTGTCTGGCTTGTAATTCACAAGTCGCGACTTCATGTGATCTTGGATTTCTTTGTGTGGAATCTCCTTGGCGCATTTTGGGGCCTCATCTTCCGTTGCTTTCCTGTTTGATCCAACTCCCGGGCGTAAATGTCTTGCATAACTCTCATCAGAGTTATCCGTTTCCCATTCAAAATCCTCCTCCATCGGCTTCATGGCTGCCGGGCAGGTGGTGGAGGTGTGGGCCGGGTCTCGGGTGCACACTGTGCAAACATTGCATGCAAAGAGAAGAGGAGCAAAAAGGAGCCCTCTGACTCCTCTTCTTCCTCTTTCTCCTCCTTGCTTGGGTCCATGGCACATGCCGCGGGTGTTGTAACAAGCCTTAGGCACAAGCACTGCTGCGGCTCTTCCATGGTGAGGATATGCGGGCGCGTGCAAGGGGCAGGGGCCGCAATCAGCTGCTGAAGTCCTATCCTTGGTGGCTCAGCTACCCTGGTGCGCACCAATCTCTCCTACAGTGCTTCCAATTGGGGTGAGGCAATGTGCTGTGATGCAGCACAAAGAGGGGTAGGGATCGCTTGAATTCCATCCATCCATTAAATGACCGAGAGAGTCACACGCACCTCCACTTACAAGGAAAATTCCGACACATTCCTGGGACACCCTCAGCATCCATCACCTTGTTCAATGAATTCAGAGGCTTGGCTTTCTTGGAAACCATCCCACACACAATCGGCACCGACTTCCTCTCCCCTGGCCCATACCGATAGAAAAGCTTCTCGTTCTCACTATCCACATGCAGGGTACAATCAAGTGTTTCCCAAAAGCATCCCAAATGAACCTTCTTTTGCAACAATGACGTCCTTAGTGTGGATGAGAGTCCCCACCGTCACAGGCACCTTCCAAGTTTTCCTGAGTGGCTTGGAGAGGCCGTTGCATCTTTCAATGAGGTATTTTGATTGCTCGAGGACTGCCATCAACCCGTACGCCTTTGTGGTGTCCAGAATCATAGTGGAACACCCAGCTCCCATGTCGGCAATAATTCTGACCTTGTGCCTCACCACAACCACCTCCACCAATGCAACCAGAAGCTTGTCATCATCGGTTGCCTCCATCATAGGCTGCTGCTGCACCACAGTTGCTTCTCCTTCCATCAACAGCTTCAGCAAATCCTCTTCTGCCTTGGGATAATCCAGGACGTATGTCCAAACCAACACGCCTGCGTTTTTCTTCTTCAGCGTGTCCACCACTAAGAAAGGGGGCAAGACAATTGCTGCACTTTGGGCGTGGGGGTAGTGGGGCCCGTCCCATCTGCTCCGCCCTTGCCTCCTCAAGCGTGAATGGTATATCCTCATGGCCGGGGACATTTGGAAGTGCCTCCTTCCATGGTTTGGCCATCAATAGAACTGCTTGCATCTTGCCTTCATCCACATCTTCGACCTCCAAGTTTTCAGCTTCCTTCTGCACTTCCTCCTTTGTTGCTTCCTCCTTTTCCAGCTCTTCCATCTACAGCCTCAAAATGCACATGGCCGATGACTCTTCTACCTCACAAACTACATAGTTCGAAACCACCACGACTGCGGCAGCTGGGATTGCACGCAGTGCGGGTGCGGCGGGTAGAGTCTGAGCCACAGCAGCTTGTGGGGCCGGTCGATCACGCCTTGGGTGAGGGCAACCATGTGCGTGATGGCCTTGCTCCCGGCAGTTGTGGCAGATGAGGTTGGCACGAGTGTGAGCTAGGCCCCCAGGTGCCAGCCCACTCAACTGCTGCTACTACTGCTGCTTTGCGGTGAGCTGAGCTTTGAGCTCCATAAGCTCAATGCAAAGCTCCACGACTTCCGGGTGTTTATTGGCAGCTTTCTCTTCCTTCTCAAGATCATCTAGCATCCGAGCCGCAGCTTGCAAGATCTGCAGCTGAAACAGCTTCAGATCGCGCGTCCACGGCTCTCCAACAGCGCACACAAAATCTTTCACTTGTTCGGCTTCGGAATTCCCCAGAATGCGTGTGAAGGCATCACCTGCATTGCCAAGCTTTCAGCCGACTCCCTAGAATGCCGCTTCAGAGTGACAAGGCCGCAAATGGCTTTCCCCACATCGGTCGGCGCCCTCATCTTGAATTGACTCTCAAAGCAAACCCAAAAATGCGCCTCCTTCAGCGGTGTGGCTCCATTATCCTTGGAGTCCTCAATCACTTGTTGGAACCATACAATGACCATTCTGACCAAATGCATCCTACGCCAGCACAATGTTTGCAAATCCGTAGTACGGGGGTCAAAAACTGAGGAGAGAGCCCTCCTTGTCCTCAAACAGAAAAAGGTGCACCACGGGTGTGGGCGCTCCCACGCCAACGAGGCCCGACACCGGCAGCCCACTGGAACCTGTGGGGGTCACAGATGCGCCTTGGATCCCCATTCCTGCAATAGAAACCACGTAAGAATTGTGGTCCAAGTTGTCCTCGTGCAGCAGAAGAGAGGACAACTTGTCCCCGTGAATGCCATCCACGTCTCAAGCCTTTGTAGCTTGTGCTCCACTGATGGAGTTCCAACGCGGTCGATTCCATCCCTGGCTGAGCTGCTCTCGCTCGCAAAGACAAAGTGACATTAACGCATGGCTCGCTTCTTCCACCTCGGGTGGCACTTCCGCAAGTCGTTGGCTTTGGCAAGGTTGAGCCAGCGTCCCGGGATCTGGCTCCAGCCAGAGGGTGGAGCCTCCAAGCTCTGATGCCAATGGATCTACCCCAAAATGTTTGTAATAGTTGTTGGCCAACTTAACAGGTCACTCTTCTTAGTTGTTAGCCAACTTAACAGGTTACTCTTCTGGTCCAAAACGGTCAAGGGTCACAACACAATTGCAAGGAGACTTGGATAATCCATAACTCATTGGTAGGAACATAAGTACATCACATTGATTGAAAAAAAAAAACAATCCTTAAATGGCCAACTGCCTCAAACCATTGAATGACCGGACTGCTACCCAAGCCCGTTGCCACAAGCTCATAATAGCTACCATTCTTATGCTTGTCCCAAATCCTGTCTCCACGTGATGTGATGTGCGCTCCCTGAACCGCGCACCTTCCAGAAAATCCTGCAACCAATAGGCATGTGAAGTGAGCACTCTGTAAGTCGTTCTCCCAAACAACTAGATATTGCCCATTTGAGATGAGCGTCCCATGAGCCACTCTCCGCACACAAAATCATGTAACCAAGTGAGACAATGGAGTAGAGAGAGGTGAGTCCGGTTCCCGGTTGGCGATGTCCAGCAAGCTCCGTGTGTACCTGCATGCTTCCGCCTCCGCCGCTCTCTTGTATCCAACAAGATGCTGTGTCACCACCACGGTCACTGTTTGCAATCCTTCCAATCCTTCCGCTTCCAAACCCTTCTTGAGTGTTGGGTCTGTGCGGCACTCGCCGGTAACAAAATGCCATGCCACCGTCGTGGTCACCTTGTGCCACACACCCAGTTCCAACCGCGCTTCCAGTTTCTTCACAAGATTTTGTGTTTCACACGTTTTGGTGTCACAGGGCCATCGTGGTCAGACTACAGTGGGCACAAGGTGGCCCTTGCTCACAAGTAAATTTTCAATTTTGTTGAGCGATGCCGCTACATAACTTGCAACGTTGAGACAAGCACAGGTGTTATCTGGGCAATGATGGTGAAATTTTAGATTTTTCAACTGTGTTGCCGCCAACATGTGTTGACTCGCCAAAAATCTCACTGGATGCCACCCAGCCCTGGCGCAGGGTGGTCACCGGAGGCATGTCCGGCGGTGCGAGGAGAACAGGCGGTCCCCGCTGTTTACGGCTCGCCAAGCCGGAAGGCCACCGGGGAGCCACCGCCCTTTCAATTGGCTAAACACTTCAGCGGCCACCTCAGGTGGTGAGACCGTGCTCCATGTCAGTTATGCTGCGTAGAATTTTTTTCCCAATACTTCCGTAGCATCCAGATAGATGCGCAGGACTGCCTGCATGTGATGGAAAAACACCAGACCAGGAGCATTACAGAAAGAGGGGCATCCAGACTGATGGATATGAGAGTGCCAGAAAGTGACAAAAATAGGTTGCTTGATAAAAATCATCTGGCATGACAGTTGCATAGAGGATGTTCCACAGGTTCTAACGCACTTTACGGAACTCGATTTGGAGTCTGTTTGAGTGAGATATGGATTTCCACAGTTTGGAGATCATGGGTCGGGTTCAAGTGACGACCTGAGCACTTTGAGCTCAAAAGGCGGCAGGATTATTGGCCAGGACGGCTGAGAGCGGCCTTCAAGGAGAAAAGACGGCTGGAGGACGTCCAAGAGACTTCAAGGAAGGACCAGTCCATGATTATTAGCCNTGCAGGCCGTGCGAGACATAATTCTCTTGTGTGACAAGGTGACTGCCGCTCATCCCGCTAGGCTAGGAGTGTGCTAGAGGGTGAGCTTTGACAGAGTGGATCTCAGTGCTCCCTCAGCCAAATGAGGCATATAAGGGCTTGTTAGAAAGCTGTGATGATGTACTTTCTCACTCAAGAGTCGATTCAGACATTCGCGTTCTCTGCAGACCTACATTTGCTTCCGTAATTTCTGTCCGTGCAACCTGCAACTCCCTCTCACAAACAGTTGGACCTGCCTAGGCGGCTCTTAGTGAGCCTGATCACCTCCCTGAGGGCTGCCCCAGTTTCCATCAGTGGTATCAGAGCTAGAACAAGGCTTTGTCTCATCCTTGAGGCATTCCTTGCACCCTGNCCACGTTCGTTGCTTAAGTCAGCTGCCCCCTCAGTCTGCTGCTCTAGAGTCTAAGTCTGGAAGCTCTGGGTTTGTTACTCAGAAATGCGCGCGCCAGAGTTAACGCCAGAAAGCAGCTGAAAACTGAAAGTAACTGGTTAGGAATCAAGAATGAGCAACAATGGGAGACCCCTCCAAGTTCTAGCTCCCCCCCACTAGTGTAGAAGTTGTTACTCAGCTAACCAGCCAATCAGAGAATAGCTGTGGACCTATTTTCTGGCTGGCAGGGTTTTCTCGGTGAGCCCTGCCAGGCGCCCGACAGCCCAAAACCCGGACATCGCCAAGTTCGAAGGCAAGAACTTCTTCAACTGGAGCAACAACATGAAGATGGTGCTGATGGAGAAGGGTCTCTGGAGCCAGGTGGATGAGAAGGAGAAGGAACCAACAGAAAGCTCCCTCTCCCCTGTCGAGGCCCGTACCTACCGCGAGAAGCGTGACCGCGCCCTCGCCACCATCTACCTCCACCTCGCCAAACGGCAACAACTCCTCGTCCGTGGCATCCTCACGCCAAAGGAGGTTTGGAAAAAGCTTGAGTCCACTTATGCTTCCAAGTAAATCCTCATGAATATGCAGCTGCGTCGTCGCTTTCACACTGTGAAGATGGATGAGTCCGGATCCATGATTGACTACATCAACATAGTGAAGTCTCTCTCTGACCACCTTGCTGCGATTGAGGACCCTGTCAAGGAGCGTGTGCTCATGCTAACCATCCTTTCTGGTCTTCCTAGCAGCTACACTCCTCTCATTGTTGCCCTGGACCAGCGTGGCGACAAGCTCTCCCTCGATGATATGGAGGAGAGCCTGCTGTATGAGGAGGAGCGGCGCAAGGGAGAGGAGGGCGGAAGCGGACTGGACGTCGCTCTCATCACCAACTTTGGTCATGGGGGCGGTGCTGCACCAACCAGGAGCAACGGCGGAGGAGGAAAGAAGAAGGGGAACTG
>SZWC01000657.1:47724-58542 GCA_023375785.1 Penium margaritaceum | reverse complement strand
GCAGGATTATTGGCCAGGACGGCTGAGAGCGGCCTTCAAGGAGAAAAGACGGCTGTAGGACGTCCAAGAGACTTCAAGGAAGGACCAGTCCATGATTATTAGCCGTGCAGGCCGTGCGAGACATAATTCTCTTGTGTGACAAGGTGACTGCCGCTCATCCCGCTAGGCTAGGAGTGTGCTAGAGGGTGAGCTTTGACAGAGTGGATCTCAGTGCTCCCTCAGCCAAATGAGGCATATAAGGGCTTGTTAGAAAGCTGTGATGATGTACTTTCTCACTCAAGAGTCGATTCAGACATTCGCGTTCTCTGCAGACCTACATTCGCTTCCGTAATTTCTGTCTGTGCAACCTGCAACTCCCTCTCACAAACAGTTGGACCTGCCTAGGCGGCTCTTAGTGAGCCTGATCACCTCCCTGAGGGCTGCCCCAGTTTCCATCACAGACAACCCGAGTAGTGAATCTGGCTCCACCAAACACATGGACCAGGGTAACATTTATTCTTGCCTCAATAAGTGTCTGCAGAATCTGAATGTGTTTCTATATATAAGTCGTAAAATGTACAGTATGGAATGTTTTTCTCTCTCTCCTTACACACATTCTTGGTGATCAGACTCCTTCTGACTCTTTCAAATATTGAGATTTCCCAAGGGTAGATGCATCGACTCCGACTCTAATGCTTCGACTCCATTGCTCTTTCATTCACATAGTGCAACAATTGTGTGAGGAGAAATAGTTTTGTGAGGAAAAAAAGTTGTGTGAGGAGAAATAGTTGTGTGAGGATAAACATCTTTCTGAGGAGAAACAACTGTGTGAGGAGAAGTATTTGTGTAAAAGAAACATCATAGTGAGGGGAAGCAATTGTGTAAGGAGAAAAAACTGTGCGAGGAGAAACTGTTGTGTGAGGATAAGAAGTTGTGTGAGGAGGAACAGTTGTGTGAGGAGAAAAGGCTTTGGGAGGAGAAAACACTGTGTGAGGAGAAACAACTGTGTGAGGAGAAATAGCTTTGTGAGGAGGAAGAACTATGAGGGGAGAAACAACTTTGTGAGGAGAAACAACTTTGTGAGAAGAAACCACTGTGTGAAGAGAAACATCTCTGTGAAGAGAAACAATTCTGTGAGGACAAATGTTGTGGGAGGAGATCTAGCTCTGTGAGAAGAACTAGTTGAGTGAGGAGAAATCGTTGTACAAGGAAAAACAACAGTGTGAGGAGAAATATCTATGTGAGGTAAACAGCTGTGTGAGGAGGAATGGATGTGTGAGGAGAAACAAGTGTGTGAGGAGAAACAACTTTGTGAGGAGGAACAACTATGTGAGGAGGAAAAACTTTGTGAGGAGAAACCATCATGTGGGGAGAAACAGCTGTGTGAGGAGAGAGAGTTGTGAGTAGAAACAGCTGTGTGAGAAGAATAAGCTTTGTGAGAAGAGATAACTGTGTGAGGAGAAACAACGATGTGAGGAGAAACACTTGTGCGAGGAGAAATCATTGTGTGAGGATAAATTATTGTGAGAGGAGACATAGCTCTGTGAGGAGAAATATTTGTGTGAGGAGAAATAGTTGTATGAGGAAAAACAACCGTGTGAGGAGAAATAGCTCTGAGAGGAGAGACAATGGTGTGGGGAGAAATAGTTGTATGAGGAGAAACAGCTGTGTAAGGAGAAGTGATTGTGTGAGGAGAAACAACTGTGTGAGGAGAAACTGCTCTGTGAGGAGAAGCTTTGTACAAAGGAATAGCTGTGTGAGGAGCAATAGCTTTGTGAGGAGAATCAACTGTGTGAAGAGAAACGGCTTTGTGAGGAGACATAGCTGTCTGAGGAGAAAAACTAGTGTGAGGAGAAATAGTTGTGTGAAGAGAAACAAATATTTGAGGAGAAACAGCTATGCGAGGAGAAGCAAAGATGTGAGGAGAAAGTGTTGTGTGAGGAGAAACACCTTAGTGAGGAGAAAGAGCAGTGTCCGGAAAAACATTTGTGTGAGGAGAAAAACATTTGTGAGTAGAAATAGCTTTGTGAGGGGGAAAAAACTTTGTGAGAAGAAAAAACAATGTGGGGAGAAACATCTGTACAAGGAGAATCAGTTGTATAAGGAGAGACAACTGTGTGATGAAAAAATGTTGTGTGAGGAGACATTACTTTGTCAGGAGAAATAGCTGTGTGAGGAGAAAAGTTGTGAGGAGAAATAGGTCTGTGAGGAGAAACAAGTGTGTGACGAGAAAACACTGAGTGAGGAAAAACAACTTTGTGAGGAGAAACAGCTGTGTGAGGAGAAACTTCTGTCTGAGGAGAAACAACTTTGTCAGTAGAAACAATCGTGTGAGGAGAGACACCTTTGTGAGAATCAACTGTGTGAGGAGAAACAGTTGTGCAAGGAGAAATAGTTTTGCAAGGAGAAAAATCTGCGAGAGGAGAAATAGCTATGTGAGGAGGCACAAATCTAAGGAGAAATAGCTATGTGAGGAGGGAAAACTATAAGGAGAAATAGCTATGTGAGGAGGGACTACTATAAGGAGAAATAGCTATGTGAGGAGAAAGAACTGCGTGTAGTGAAACAGATGTGAGAGGAGAAACATCTCTGTGAGGAGATAGAACTTTTTTAGGAGAAAGATATTTGTGAGAAGCAATAGCTGTGTGGGGAGAAACAACGGTTTGAGGAGAAACAGTTATGTGAAGAGAAACAGCTTCGTGAGGAACAACAGCTGTGTGAGGAGGAGCTCGTGCAAAAGCAAGCACCACTCATATTGTGGCAAGGTACACCGCCACAACCCTGATGTCAGCCGGCGAGTCCAACATTTCCCACCTCTTTATGCTGCTCTTGTCATCAAGCATCTTGCTCCGGAGGCCACCCAACAGCACCTTCCAGGTGGGCAAGTCCTTGTACACATCAACTAACTCCTTCATATCCGCTATCATCCCACATCGGTAGGAACAGCAGCATCTGCAGCAAGAGTAGCAGCGGTATCAGTGGCAGAAGCAGTAGAATCATAGCCAGTAACGGCAGTAGCAGCAGCAGCAAAAGCAGGAGAAGCAACAGCAGCAGCATCAGCGACGGCAGCAGCAGCAACAGCAACAAGAGCGATGGCATCTGAATCAAAGAAACCAGATTAAACTTGAACCACAAGTTCACAGGTCATTCCACTGGTTCAGTCTCTGTTCGGTTCAGTTCACATTCAGTTTGGTTCAGTTTGCATTCAGTTTCCGTTTGATGGGATTTCATGCGGTATGCCGCGGAGGACATGCATACTAGTACATAGAACACCGACTGCAAAACATTTGTGGCACAGAATGGTGGGATCATTTTCTCTGAGTTGCCCCATGCTGAAAAACACCTCAACAATGGTGGAGATGTTGCTTGTCCACCTTCATACCAGCAAAGACACACTGTGACAAGTGAAGCATCACATCTGACCTAACGCAGACAGGGTTCACCAAACCAGTCTCTTGAATCAAACCCATTCGCGTGAATCGTTCCAAAATGTTGTCTAGATCGGTTCGGAGTTTCAGTTTGTCTCTACTTGAGTGGGTGTGGATTGGAATCTAAAGGTTCAAGTCATCCCCATCCCGGTTTGGGTCATTGAACCGGTTATCGCTTCACCGCTTTAATGGGGACTGCTGCTGATGTTGTCCATATACCTTACTCAAACAAGCCTACTCGTTTCACTCGAGCCAGCAAGCAACCTCAGCAAAAAAGCAATTATGCAGCCTTAGCAAAAAGGCAAGCAAGCATACACAGTTTGCCACGGTTCTGGTTTCCAATAATGCAACTCCCCTGGACTACACGTGTTCCCAACGTCTCTCTCCACCTTGCCCCCACATAGAGTTACAACTTTCAATATCGATACCGGCGATATCGTCAATATCCATGTCAATTGATCCATATCAATATTGATATGGATAGTTTCTTGCAGGGGATGGGCATCTTCCCCCCATCCAAAGGTCGATGTTCACCCATCAACGGATATCTACCATTTCTATATGGAGCTGAGTTCACTACAAATTGCTATGTCCCAATCCGCTTTGTCAAGCCAAGTGAGTGCCTCTCCGACAGACGTTGGCTCCTCTTGAACCAAAAATGAATAGTTGAAGCCTGTCCATTCATCCCTATCAGCGTCGTAATGCTGCCAAGGTAATTTGAGGAGTGAACTGGTCCTTGAACCTGCTGGCTGGTGTTGCTGATGTGGAGGCTGGAGGTCTGGTTCGTCGTTGATGATGGGAGAGGCATCCTCCTCATGTTCCGGAGGATCAGATACGGCGGAATCAAGAGTCTGATTCCAAGTCATCTTCATGAGATGCTCTCCCTGTTGCAGCACCTATCCCATGCCATTGCGCTGGTGCTTTGTCTCCCTCTTCAAGGAGAGTGAGCCGCTCTCCCTCTTTTGGAGCGTTCTCGAGTTTGAGATGCTCTCCCTTACTCACAGACCTTTCGTGAAAATCTACATCTTTGCTGCGGATGACCTTTTTGGCTCCTTGGTCCTACAGTCGATAAGCTTTGTGGGCGGTGTCATTGCCGATGAAATTGTATTTTTGTGCTCTTGCATCAAGCCTTCGAGGGCCCTCACTGGCCTGGACCTTGGCAAACCCGGTGCAACCGAACACCTTGAGATGGAGGCATCCGGCTTCCTGCCTGACCATGCTTTGTGAGGCGTCTTCAGCTGCTGTGTCTGCTTCTTCTTGCCTCTCCTTTGCAGAGCTACTACAGGTGTGAGGTTCACAAGGTAGGTAGCCGTACGTGCTGCTTCAGCCCGGAACCTAGGAGGCAGCTTGGCGTCAAAGAGCATGCACCTTGTCATTCCTAGGAGCGTCTGCTTCATCCTCTCTGGTACGCCATTGCTTTGAGGTGAGTAGTGTGTAGTTTTTTGGTGTTCAATGCCCTGTGTCTTGAGCCAGTCCCTGCAGGCTTCATACTCTCCCCTGATGTCCGTCTTGAATGTCTTCACCTTCTTTCCANCAAAAGGGACCGCACACGTTAGAGTGCACGATGTCAAGGGGTGCGAGAGCACACGTGCCATTACGCTTGAAAGATTTCCTTTTTGCCTTGCCTTAAAGGCATGGCTCACACATGATCCCAGATCCCTTTGCCTCATCACCTAGCTCCATCCCATGCACTATCTCCTGCTTTGCCATGAGCTCCAATGTGCGATGAGCCACGTGTCCAAAGCACCTGTGCCAAAGGTTCTTGGAGGATGTGCACAGGCTAGAATATACAGCCTCGGTGGTTGCATTTGCTTGCGGTTTTGTTGCTACATCATCGGCTGCCATTGCTTCCGCCGATCCAACATGTCCTTTCTCATCTGAATCTACATTGTTTCTCTCCTCATCATCACTCTTGACCAAAGATTGAGCCGTTGAAGTTGTTGTTTTGGTCTGCAAGATGTAGAGTCCATCAATGCGAGGAACCTGTGTGACAACCTTCTTGGCAGAGTAAGACATGTTGATTTCCTTGGTAGGGTCAATCATCGCTTCCTTCTTTGCAAAGACCACTATCATGCCATGGTCAGTTATCTTAGAGACCGAGAGTAGGTTGGCTGTGAAGGAGGGCAAGTAGACCACCCCCTCTAGCTTGAGGTCAAAATCTCCATTGTTGACACCCACTATGACCAGCTTGTCACCAATCCCCTTAGCTACCTCAACCTTGCTGTTGGCAACTCTGAAGTTCTTTTTGCATGGAGCAAGAGAGATGAAGTCTCTCTTCTCGTAAGTGGTATGCTCGTTTGTGCCCGAGTCAAGGCCGTAATCTCCTGGCTTGAGAATCGCCCTCCCTTTATTACAGGCACACTAAGCCATCAAGCTTGTGGGATCCTTCCCACCATTTCCCCCTCACCATTAGTCTCCGTCTCCTCCCTCTCTCTTGGGTGCATGGCACTTTTGAGCCCAGTGTCCAGCCTTGCCACTCTTATGGAAGTTTCCTTGGCGCTTTGCACCCCTTCCACTATTGCTAGTGCTGTTGTTTCCCTTGTATCCAAAGGAAGAGGTATTGGGGAAGGTGCCTCTGCTCCGTGAGGCAAAAACAGCCATGTTTGTTTCACTGTAGCTACGGTGGATGGCTTCATTCTCCACATACTTAGAGACGGTGGTGTAGGAAACTAGATATTCATTCCACCCTCCAATCACCGTTATCATGGGGCCCCAACTTTCCGACAGCGTCATCAAAAAAATCATGGCCTGCATGTCAGACTTCAGGTTCTACCCCATGCCAGTGGCTTGTTGCAAGAGCGTCTCAAACTTCTGCATAAAGGCGGAGACATCCTCCCCTTCACCAAGCCTCATGCTGATGAGGTTTTGTAGAATGAAGAGACGGTTGGCAAGTGAGGAGGACTGAAACACCTTGCTTATTTTGGCGTATGCCGCGGCTGCCACTGTACAACCGCTAATGTGTGAAAGGACTGAGGGTTGTATGGAGGACACATGAATGGCGAGAGCCTTCTTGTTGAGCTTGACCCATGCCACAAGGTCAACACCCTCCTCCTTTGGTGTTATGATAGTTCCGTCAAAGTATCCTAGCAGACCTCTGTCATCCATGATGATCGCAAACTGCCACTTCTAGAGTGCAAACCCCTCTCCATCAAACTTGAGGATGGCCGAATGATTCCCTAGTTCCCCTGTCCCTGCCATCCCTACAACTACAACTGCTACAGCTGCTGCACCTGTTGTTGATGCCAATGAACCTGTGTTTGAGGCCGCTGTAGGCTGTTGGTGAGAAGAGAAAACTGCTTCCCCTGTTCACGTTGGCCGTTGCAAGCAGATGTAGGCTTATGTCAGCTCCCAAGGTAGAAAGGTGTTGATGTGTTGCATTCTCTTCCTGCTGATTTTNTCACCAATAGACTTGCACTGTGGGCTTGACACATAAGAATCCTAGTGTCAACGTGATAGACCAACCATGTGGTGTCCAAGAAGCTTCGGACTTTCTTTCTTGGAAGCATCCACAGCAAACAAGATGTGCATGGGGCCAGGATCGAACTCATGACCTCTCACTTGGCCAAATCAACAAAATGGCCAAGGTAACCACTCACCCACATGGTGTACTCACAGGTCATATCTCACAAGAGACAGAGCATAGTTGAGTCACACTACAACGGATCTAGGGGTCATACCTCCACAAGGGGCAGAGCATTCCTGATCCGTCCTACAACACTGAACAAGGGGCAAAACATTCAACACCACGGAGCTGGCAAAAGAAACAGGTAAAGATCTGAGCAGCGCAGCAAGAAAGGGCAAGACAACAGGCGGTCACCGAGGTGTGATAACAGGCGTCAACAGAAACTACAGTGGCGAGGCAAGGGGCACAGCAAAATATTGGAGAGGGAACAGGTGGTCCCACGATGAGCATGGAGGCAGACCAAGAAAGGGCAACACAGGGGAGACAAGGCAAGCAGGACAGAGAGGGGGAGGGTGCAACAAGGTGGAAAGAGACAACGGGAGAGACCAGGGGAATACAAGCTAATGGGGCACCGGCTGAGACTGAGAAGCGTCAGGACCACGTCATAGAGGACAGAACCAGGGATGGATGGCAGCTGGTGGATAGCAGAAAGGGAATGGGGAAAGACGAGAAGGCAAGCGGACAAGAAGAGACAAAGGCAGAGGTTGAGAGGGAGGAGCTTGAGCCACTCAGGAGGGGCCCGGAGGAGATAGACCAGGGGCGGAGGAAGGAAACAAGGGCTGACATGAGCCAAATTGGGGTAGAAGGAAGGAGCCCAAAATAACCAATCCAATAGGAGGATTGCCGCGACCAACGAAGGTGGATGGAGATGGAGCAAACACTATGGGAAGAGGTGGTCTTGGCATGCAAGGTGATGGAAGAGGACATCAGAGACAGGATCTGAGGGTTGTTCCTCTGCTAAATCGAGGTGATGGCCAGCCACTTCACCATTCTTTAGGGCCAGTCAGAGGCCCTTTGGAAGGAACTGTAGTGGGTCCAAGTGGCGCATGCAGCGTTAGAGTTACATGTGCAAGAGTTATACAAGGCTACACGCAAGGTGCAGGTAGTAGTTGCAGCTGAGACAAGGGGGAGAGAGCACGACCGACAGGAGGACGAGCAAGCGCGACAGGAGGTTGTGAAGGGATGTGAGAATTTGTGTGGAGTGATAATGGAAGTGCATCACGAGCATCAGAAATGGCTTGGGGAAGTTGCGGGGATCCTGAAAGTGCATTGGGCACTGACGGAGAAGAGTAACCACATGAGCTAGGGTTTGGACAACACACAGGCGCAACTGGAGATACGGGGCATAGCACGACAATATGACGTACAAATGGCCAAGGGGGTAGACAATATGGAGCTGACAATGAGGATGGGACAGACAGATGGGGGACTTGCTGCGGGACCCAGAGAGATAGGAAAAGGGGGAGATGCACCGCTGTCAGCCGAGGGCAGTAGGGGTGAGGAGGAGGAGAAGGTAGGAGAGGTCTTAAGCAAAGACGCCCCCAACGCAGGAGACCATGGCACTGATGGGAGCAAATAGAGCAGAGGGAGTGTGGCCGAAGCAAGCGGATCAGGTTCAAGGGGTGATGATGATGAAGCGGACGATGCGCGGAGACAGGAGGGAGGCCAAGGAGAGACTTTGGGTGAGGAAGAGGAGGGAGAGAAGGACAGTGAAGGTGAAGAGACCCAACAGGAGGGACAGGGGGAAGATTTTGGAGGGGTTCACCCACCAAGGGTGGATGCAGCTAGAGGACACACCCGGGAACAGGACCAGCCACTAAACATATGGGAGGGAGGGAGGCCAGCACAGGCAACAAGCACGGCAAGCGAGAGCAGGGACATTACTGGGCAAGCAAAGGGTGGAGAAAGCAGAGCCACACCCCCACGGTGGGGTCCACCATGGTGGTGTCCATGGATGGGATGCGGGTTCATTGGAAAGAGTAAGCGATCAATGAGTGGACACTGGGGCTACCAACATAGGGGCTGGTGCTTGACGTCGGCCCTCCAAAGAGTTTAGCGGCTGATCCAGGAGGGAGCTCCAGGAGAGACAAGGAGGATTTACCGTGTGGGGAGGGGGGGCACGAGGAGTGGAAACCTGAGCGATGACGCCGGCAAGCACCAGGAGTGGTTGGTAGGGCAGTAAAGACTTGGAGCAAGGCAGGGGAACCTGGAGCAGATCCTCGGGGTTAACGGATGGCAGGCAGAGTGGCGGAGGATCCAGCAGTGGCAGACAGCACTGAAAGAGGCACGGCGGATACAGCGGGTGCAAGGACAGCACGCCCAGCAAGAGCGTGTCTACCGTGAGAGGGAGTGGAGCCAGGAGGGCGTGTCCTCCTCACATGGGGGATCAGGTAGGGGATGAGCAGGCAGGTCGTCGAGCAAGGAGGGGGGGGGGGGGGGGGGCGGACACGGGCAGACATTGAGCCATAATTGGGGCCACGAGAGGAACGTGGCCCTGACCGTGGACTTGAGGCCATGGGGAGCAAGGGGGTGAGCATAGACACAGAGGCTAGACCGTTCCTCCAAGAGCTATTTTCCCTAACACTACCGGAGAGGAGGGGAGACGGGGGAGCAGCAATTTCAGGGAGCCGTGGAGAAGATTGAGAGCCAAGGCAGGGCCGGATGGTAGAAAGGGGCTGCGGATAGCAATGACAGTGGGAGGCTGTGGGACCGGGGATTAGTAGGGTAGGAACAACAGTGACAGGACAGCCAGCCAGAGAGACCACCAGGGACCAGGCCCGGGAGAGAGGGGTGACGACATCCCTAAGAGGAGGAACCGGAGGGGGAGCATAAGGTGGCACCACCAGGGGGGAGAGGAGGAACAAGATAGACAGATTTAGTGCCAGGGGGTGTTGAGAGAGGAGGGAGAGGCTGTCGACAGGGGGCCACAGACACGGGCGAGGCAGTAGAGGGTACGATGTTGGGAGGAGAGCAGTGGCCTTTACTGGGAGCGGTTGTGGCGGTGGGCAGAGGGGCTGGAATGAGGCCGACTAAACGGGGCAGAGGTGCTCCCCCCTTTGGATTTTGTTTGAGCAGGAGTGGCAGTGCCCCTGATGAGGTGCACATCCCACTTCATGGATGTCATAGGGCCTGTACTACTCCAGGTGATCTCCAGCCTCATCCTCAGGACACATCCACAGCATTGGCATGGCTCAGATGTTGACTGGGTAGGAATACTAGCCACCCGTTTCCTCCCGGGAGAGTGGGAGTTATGGAGAGAGGAACGTTGCACGCTCTTGCCTTGCAAGTCGTCCACCACCACAACGTCGCCTACGCCATAGAGAGGAGGCAAGGGAGCAGGGACTTTGGAGGGCAGTGACCACGTTCCACCAAGGGAACACGTCCAAAGCATGTGATGCCTTGGACAGTACCTCATTGGCACCGCCTGGATCGAAGGTCTTGGCGCAGCTATAGGCAAAGCACTTGGCAAATGAGCAGCGGACACCAGCTTGGGTAGCAGAGGTGGCAGGGAGAGCCCCTACTGGATTCCCAGATGTAGATTGGGTACAGAGGGCCCTCTTGGAGAGCACTAAAGGCACGGTGACAGGGCCTTCAGGTCTGACATTTGACCATCTTTGGCAGATTGTGGTGGGAGATGAGCTGCTCACAAGGTTGTTGGCGTGGCTATTCGCCCCTCTATGCCAGGAATGGCTCCACCCCACAGCTTGGGGCTTCCTTGCACCAAGCCGGCGTATTGTGCTACCAAAGCCTACTAGTGGTATGTGCTCGATTGCAGTGGGAGAGGCAATTCCACGCCTGCTATGAAGATGGATCACTAGTACGAGGAGGAGCGAGATGGAGAGGACGTTAGCGACGCTGGAGCAGGCAGTGGGAGTGTCGGCAGGGGGGGTACACGGTGGTCCACACCATCATGGAGCATATGGACCAGCAAGCATAGTTGGGGCTGCT
>SZWC01000657.1:25609-45728 GCA_023375785.1 Penium margaritaceum | reverse complement strand
CGGTGAGAATTTGATGTGGAGGGGTTGTGTATGAAATCTCGTATTGTACGAGGTTCTCAAAATGTACTCAACTGTACAAGTACTCCACCTTCACTTTGTCGACCGTCAACTGTCACTGACCCATCTTCTTCTGTCAATGTTAGTACTTCTGCCCTCTAAACCGTTACCATTGAAGGTGGGGTCACTAATTCATAGGCTAGAGTCATAAACAAAGTGTGGGGATGTATTTGAGTGACAAGTTTTGGTCCATCAATGAAGGCGGGCGGTATGCCATTTCTCGATTTTGCAGCGATTGCTGCAAGATCCACCGTAGCCTGGACGGAGGCGGCTTGGATTAGAATCGATGTCTATCACTGTGATAACCCAGCGTATAGAATTGGATTATTTCTGCGAGATACAATCAATACAAACAAAACGCATACCTGAAGAAGGCCCTAAAATCAGCTGTTAAACCTCCTGCCGATCATGCGACAATAAGAACAGTTTCTGTCACTACTTTGGCAATAGCGATGATGGCCATCAAGTGGAACGACTTTTTCACATTCCTTCATGCTCGGGAATGTGTTACAATATGGCAAAGTATCCTGTTTCATGTCAGATGATGTACGAGACTCTAAACATCCTCGAACCAAAGAAAACAAACATGACACATTGCCTTGTTTGGCACGTTTAACAACTGATTCATCAGCATGTAGTAGAGTGTTCGTGATGTTATTTGGAAAACTACCTCATACCAGTAAACTACCCATGCACATTCTTTCCATTACAATAAATGTTTTTACGATTTGTTTCTTTAAGGGTCGTCATGGAGAGCTTCCACCATACTTCTTTGAAGTTTTTTAACATCTTCCTCCATGCGTATAACTGAGATATACACAATTCTAACAGTTGTATTTTTTCGGGGTGATTGGTCATAAATTTCAACGATAGTGGAGGGGAAGAGGGAGGAGGACAGAGACTATGGACGAGGGAAACTTTGTAGAGTTACAAGAGAGGGCGCTACAGGGGTTCCCATATGAAGTGAAAGAAAAGGTTCTACAGCTGGCAGAGTGCAAGCAGGGAACCCCCAAGTGCCTCTTTTAGGAATTGTCTGACACGGTCCATGACTGGCAGCTTGGGGAGCTCCAATCAATGGTGGCAGCAGAGTTGGGAGGGGAGGAGTCACTCCCATAGCTACAGCAGCTCATGGCGGTGCAGGGAGAGCACACCGGGGACTGGCTATTGTACATGTTTATGTAGAAAATAGCCAGTCATATGTACATGTACATGTACATATGACATATATGTACATGTTTATGTATATGTTCATGTTTATGTATATGTATATGTATATGTATATGTATATGTATATGTATATGTATATGTATATGTATATGTATATGTATATGTATATGTATATGTATATGTATATGTATATGTATTTCCATTTGTGTATGCTATTTCTCACACAATGCACCATTAATAATTCCACAAGTAAAGACAACACATCTAATGCGCAAAAGAGAATGGTGATCATTGATTGTAATCAAAGAAAAGAGTACAATGAAAAAGGCCTAGCAAGCAATTCTAGGCTACAGTTCCATGCCTACTTCTTCGATCGCTGTACACGCTTTGAGGCGTTTGCTGCTGCTGTTGTGCCCCCTGCACCTGAACCACGCTTGCTAGGACGGTTTGCACTAGGAGGAGCTGCACCCCCTGCATTGTCAACAGATGATGCAGGGGTGGTGGTCACAACTGCAGCGGCTCGTCCTGCTGCAGTAGATTCTCCTCCTATAGTACATTCTCCCCCTGCGGCAGCAGTGGCTGAACCAGCAGCCTCTTCCTCCTCCTCCTCCTCTACATTCTCCTCCACTTCTGTGCCACCCTTTCCACCAGCTGGAGCTTGCACTTTCTCCTGTTCACAGACGCGGACTGTGCGTGCATGAGGCAGGCCTGGTAGCTCACTCGTGGTTGTGACACTTGCCAGCACTTCCACCACATCATCGTCCTCCCCACCTTCAACCAACTACTCCTCCTCATCCTCTCCCTCCTCATCTTCACTGTCTCCATCACTCTCGGGTTCACTCAGCAGCTCAGCCTCTTCATGCACGATCTCCCTGTTGTCTTCGCTGTCCTCCCCCAGTCTCGGACTCTGTTGCTGCTGCTGCAATATCCGCTGCCGCCCTCCTTCCTGTGCGCCCGTACTGCTTCCAAAGGCGCACGTTGCAGCGTACGAGGAGCTCGAAAGTGCTCACATTGAGGCGCTTTCTCCTGGCTGTGTGTATGAGCTCATGCGTTGAAAATATATGTTCGCATTCAGAAGATGAGCAGGGTTGAGAGAGGACTTTGAGAGCAAGGTCTCTGAGCGCAGGCAAGTAGCTCATGTGGTTGACGTGCCACTCCACAGCCGTCATCATCCTGCACTTCACTTTGGCTACAGTAGCACAAGCTTTAGCATTCTTGCGGGGAGTGATGAGTGGGTTAGCCTCGAGCATGACCTGGCCCCTCTGGAAAGCTCCAATCTGCTGCATGATGTCATCATGCTTTGCCTCTGGCACCAAAGCATCAACCACAGCATCCCATGCCTGCATGGTGGTTGAGCATGTTGACAAGTCATTGCCAAAATGCTCTGGGTGCAGGCGCCTTGCTGCAGCATAGAGGGGGCAAGCCAAGTCCTTGGTCCACCTGTGCTCCAGCCGTCCCAGTGCAAAGTTCACCTGCGCCTGTGCCACCTTCCGGGCCTTCTTGCCTTTCCTCACACTCATTGCCCTGATTTCCTCGGTGCAGTCCAACAGTCCCTCATAAACCTCCCCAGCCCCACCTCGTGGTCTGTTCGCAACCCTCAGCACCCATACCAGTGGCTCAAGCAAGTCTCGCATCTGCCGTACCTGTACCCAAAAGACTTTTCTCCTCACAATGCGCCTTACCTCTCTCTTCCTGGACCTGAAGTTGGCATCCCTCTTGGACCCAATCTGCTTCCAGCTGTCACTGTTCACCAATGTCTCCAGGTCTGTCCCCACCTCCAACATCCGTTCCACCATGGACGAGACTGACGCAAACCTCGTGTCACACCGGTTCACCAGTACCTTACCACCTGTCCGCTCCTTCAGCCGCGTGCGGGGCATTGCATTGTTGCGCCAGAAGGAGATGATTTTCTCACACCTGCCAATCAAGCGTGCACCCCATGCACTCTTCCCAATGTCTTTCATCACAAGATCAACATTGTGGGCACAGCAGCCCTGGAAGAAGAGCTTTGGATACTTGACAGAAAGATCCTGGAAAGCACGCTTGTTCACAGACGTGTTGTCACAAATGAAAGACACAACAACATCCTCACCCACAGCCTCAATAGCAGCCTCTATCATTGAGGCTGTGTGGTCTGCATCTCTGGTGAGACCAGAGGCATCTCGGAGAAAACATGGACTGACCCCATGGCATTGACTGCCATGGCGTTATAGATTGGCCTGACCTGTCGGTCAGACCACTCGTCCACTGCAAGACTCGTGCCATAGATGCNGTCTCCAGGTCTGTCCCCACCTCCAACATCCGTTCCACCATGGACGAGACTGACGCAAACCTCGTGTCACACCGGTTCACCAGTACCTTACCACCTGTCCGCTCCTTCAGCCGCGTGCGGGGCATTGCATTGTTGCGCCAGAAGGAGATGATTTTCTCACACCTGCCAATCAAGCGTGCACCCCATGCACTCTTCCCAGTGTCTTTCATCACAAGATCAACATTGTGGGCACAGCAGCCCTGGAAGAAGAGCTTTGGATACTTGACAGAAGGATCCTGGAAAGCACGCTTGTTCATAGACGTGTTGTCACAAATGAAAGACACAACAACATCCTCAACCACAGCCTCAATAGCAGCCTCTATCATTGAGGCTGTGTGGTCTGCATCTCTGGTGAGACCAGAGGCATCTCGGAGAAAACATGGACTGACCCCATGGCATTGACTGCCATGGCGTTATAGATTGGCCTGACCTGTCGGTCAGACCACTCGTCCAGCAAGACTCGTGCCATAGATGCTCCATCCCTGTTTCAGAGGGGCATCCAGTGCTTCAAGCTCCTTATCAAGCATCGGGAGCAGCTCCTTCACCACAGTTGCCCTACTTGGAAGCTGGAAACTGGAGGTGGTTTTCTTGCCGTTCTTGATTACTTCAAGCAAGACAGCCTCCCGACAAAAAGAAATGGGAGAAGCACGAATAGCCATGAGCTTAACGATAGAGAGCTGACACCTTTCATTGTCAGCCTTGGCCATGTGCTCAGACATGGTGGACTGCCTGAAAGATGCTGCCTTTGCGACATCAAAAAGAAGGACCTCACCCTCAAGAAGGGTACTGCAGGGCGTGCGGTTCTGTGCAGTTCCCTTGTCCCTCCCTGCCCGCCCACCACCCTCCTCATCCTCACTGTCAGTCTCAATCTGCATGCCTCCAAGAGTAGCCTGCTGGTCCCTCTCACGCTGCTCCCAAAGCTTCACCTACTGCACAGCTTTGTCCTTGGTTCCCCACTCCTCACCCTCACGCTTGTATAGTTTCACGATGTAAGGCTGCCATCCCAGAGGAGGAGGAGGGTGCCGTTCAAGCCCAAGAACGTCCCTGCACGTCGGTGGAGGCTGCGGGCATGTCTTGATGTTCTTGTTCTCCTCACCAAAATGTCCACGGATGCGATCGCACGTCCCGGAAACCTCCTTGGCACAGGCACCACACTTGAAGCCCGCTTTCTTGGCTGCTTTTGGCCACTTCTCGATGTGCTTTGACAGCTCCTTTGTCAAGTAGTCACCGGTAAGAGGGCGTTTTTTGGGCGGGTTCCACTTGGAAGCGTCAAACTGGGAGGATGGAGCAGGCGACGAACGCACGGTGTTGGCGGTAGAGGCGGCTGTACTACACCCTGTTCTAGCTGTGGAAGCCATGGCGGCATACTGCCAGGCCTGCCAGACGCAGAGTGCTGGTGACGGACAGCTATGAGGGCTCTCAGTTGTGACTCACAGGGTGCGAGTCACGCCGTGACTTGCACAGCAGTGACACCGTGATAGTGTCACAGTGGTTCCTGCACAGAAATGGGGGATCCCCCCAAAATAGCTTGGGTACGGTGAACCGGTACGTTAGAGGGGAACCATGGAGCCCCCCCCCCCCCTCATCACTTCACAATGCAAGTCAACCCGGTGAGGTTTCACCTTCAAACAAACATTGTTGGATATGTCAAACATGTAGGTCCATGCCCTCAGCCATGATGGTGCATGAATGGCTGTAGATAACCTAGCCTCTAATGGACAGCACGGAAGACTGGCCCAGAAAAACGGCTGCATGTGACTGGTCATGAAAACATCATCCCATGTGGCATGACCTACTACCTAGATTCCTGGCAAGGTGATCATGTAGCCATGCCTCTTCACTGGTGACGTGGCGAGATAACATGAAGAACTGAAAAAATTAGAAACAAATCAAAAACATATGTCAGGTGCTGATACCGGCAGTTTCGAGCCGATCTGCCATGTGGGCAATTCCCACTCTTCGGCCGGCCAGAATCCGCCTTAGGATGAGCCCGGGTGCCCCCCCGCCTGCTACATCGCCTCGATGTAGCGTCAATGTGCGTCGCGGTACCAAGGTCACGGTAGGGGTCCTACAATGAACAACGAGGGCAACACTGTTGGGCAGCATGTGAAATCGACACAGATGCTGAGGCTTCAGGGGCTTTTGAGTCTGACTTGGAGTCCGACAACTCTTTGGACGATGACAACAACAAACTACCACTTGTGGTAGCACGAGCAGCAGAGCAGGAAGCTACACTAGCATCCCAATGCATTTAGCAACAAAAGAAGGAAACCTTGTGGTATGATGACACTTGGACCGGCTTTACCTGGTCATGCATGGCTTAGGGAGAGCTATCCACAGTGGCAGAGGCGATGAACCACCCAGATGCGGCCAAGGGGAAGGAGGTAATGGACAATGAGATTGCGTAAATTGACGAGAATGGCATGTGAATGCTGGCAGAAAGACCCAACAAGGCCCAAGTGGTGGGATCGAAGTGGGTCCTCAGAGTGGAGAAGAAGCAAGATATCATAATCAAAAAGTTCAAGGCAAGGATAGTGGTTAAGGGATTTTCTCAACGCCGAGGCTCTGAGTACAACAAGGAGTTTATGCCCATTGTGACCTCTGCCTTCATCCGTTCTCTCTTCGCCATTATAGCCACAAAGAACCTGGAGATACATGAGATGGACGTCATGAAATCTTTCCTTTACGAGAAGCTCGACAAGGAAGTGGTGATGGAGGTGCTAAAACGAGTCAAAGCTCCAAAGGGCAAGGTGTACAATTTGGTGAAAGCGCTTACTGGCTGAAACAGGCCCCAAGGATGTGGTACATAGAGATGCATGGCTTCATGACCGGTCTCTCCTTCGCACAATGCCAGAATGACCCGAGCATGTATGTGAACAATCATGGGAGACGGCTGATGCTGGTTGCACTGTATGTGGATGATCTGATCATGTGGTTGTCTTTGGTCAAGCTACTAAATGAGATCACTTCTGACCTCAGTAAAAGGTTCAAGATGAAGGACATGGATCCTCTTGAGTACTACAGTGAGATCACCATCCACCATATCCGAGAAGTAGGCGCCATCAAACTTAACCAAACCAAATATGTTGGTGAGCATTTGAAGCTCTGTCTCATGCAAGACTACAAATCTGTTGGCACCCCAATGAAAACCGATATGAAGTCGAAGGCATCCATGTCGCCAAGCAACAAAGCAGAACAAAGGGAGATGCAAGACATCCCCTACCATTCCGTCGTGGATAGCATCAAGTACATCATGGTAGGGACTCGTCCCAACATCTACTACACCATGGGATAAGTGTGCAGGTTTGTGGCCAACCAAAGGCCACAACATTGGCAAGCAATCAAGCGTATCTTGCGTTACCTGTAGAAGACGCATCACATGGACCTTGTCCTTGGAGGTCAAGAACATACGCACCCCCTCCGCCTAAACTGTTACACCGACGCCGAGTGGGGAGGAAAGCGTCACGACCGCAAATCCACCTCTGGATTCGTGTACACCTTGAATGGCGTTGCCATCTCATGGGCTAGCAATAAGAAGGATTATGTTTCCTTGGCCACATATGAGGTAAAGTATGTTGCTCTCTCTGAGTTGTGCAAAAAGACTCAGTGGCTGGGTAGCTGGCTTGGCAAAATGACAGTGCCATAGAAGGAGGCCACGGTCATATACGTGGAAAAATTGAGCGCCATTTTGATGGCTGAAGATGAGGTCATCTCCCTGCAAACAAACCCCATTGACATACGTTACCACTACTCACGTGACCTGTTCATGAAGAACGTGGTGGACTTGCACCACTGCGGAACCAACAGCATGCTTTCTGACTACATGACCAAGCCGCTGCAGAGCAGCTTGCACTATGCGGGCATTTGTCGATTTTGCATGAGGAGTGTGCCAGAGGAAGGGTGAGCCCCAAGACATAGATGGAGCCCAGTGAATGACACATGGAAAGAGGTGCAAGAGGGAGATTTGTTGAACGGTATGCTCCTTCTCCACTAGCTTGCTGGCTGGCTTCACAGACAGACAAGGCATGCACTACTCTATGGAATACGTCCCATTGGTCTGCTCCAAGACAGGCTAGGAGTGCACTGCCCTTAATGGGTGTGTCCCTTAGAGATCATCATAGGAAACACACCTTTTTGGCCGAGTTGGAACAGGCACTGGAGCTCATGAGTTGTAGGTTCAAACCCTGCGACGGCCATAGTTTTCTTTGTGGCCCATAATGGTACAAGAATCCTCTAGGAAGCTTGCTAGAGCCTGCCTTGAGGATTAAAGTTGGTGGTCTCAGGACGCGCCAAGTAGGAGTGTAGGTTGAGGTTGGCTCATGTGGAGCCACTGCCAGCAGAATCATTAGCAAAGCTCTGCAATTATGAAAGCCTGGATGCATTTAGAGTTCTTGCCTTTGAGACTCCTCACAGAGTGTCCAACCAAGGGTAGACACTAAAGACCTTCATGTGGACTTTTTGAGGTTGCAAACTGAAAGAACCTAAAGTGTGGATGCCTTGTTTGAGGGTGATGTTATCTTGGTTACAATACCAAGAGTGGTCGGCGGTCTCCCATGTTGGGACCTATTTTCCAGACTGTTGCTATCCGGCGCATTGACACCTTTGATTTATTTGATTTGTGTGAAGAACAAAATTGTTATGACTTGCATGGTTTATGTAAAGTAGCCAGATTTATCAACTACGAAGCAGGATGCTTCTGTCACAGACAAAGTTGAACAAATGGGTATTTTAAAGAAATTGTTTGCTTTTGGAGAAGAAAACAAACGCCGCCACAGAAAAGCACAACTATGTACTTTACTGCTTTACCGCCACCTACGGCACAATAAGGTGGTGAGTGGTCAACTTGACCCCAATAAATGCGAACTCCATCCCAGAGAGATCTGAGAGCACCAACGCGCCACAAGACATGGCCCTGCTAGCAAGCAGCTCAATCTCCTCCTCTGGGCATGGCTCCCGAGCCTCACCAGGCGTGATGCTGAAGAGTCAGATGACCGCGCACTGGTTGCGGGTGGAAGTTATGGATACCCTCTGCGCCAACACAGGTACCACCCAATGGGCCCAGTGCTCAAATGCCTAGGCCAAGCAGCGGTGTGGACCCTGAGCCGGGTAAACCTTAGCCAGCCAGGTGAGGAAGACCCAAAACTGGTCCCCAAGGCTGCCCGCGCAGAGTCTCTCACTCCAGAGGATGCATGAAGTAACCACAGCACGTTGCCATTTGTGGTGAACTTTGCTGCCTCGACCGCCTCCGTCGCCTTCCTGGGCCCCGTGGCCCTCTCCCCCTGCGCGTCCACTGTCAAGACGTGGAGCACCCAATATGTGCCAATGTCCCGATCCTCTAGTGACTGGTCAGCCTGCATCTCCTCCATGCCCCCCCGGCAACCGCACGATCCCCTGTTGCTTCTTTTGCTCAAGTAGCCTGCACTCCCTGGAAATGGTGCAAAAGGTCTTTCAAGACTGAATGGAGAGGAGGGAGCGGAGGGCTGGAATGTAAGTCAAATTTGGTCAATATTGGTCAATTTTTACCTTTCATATCGGTCAATATCGACCGATGTGAAGGAAAACATGAAAGGAAAAAAAAGGGAAAAAAACCCTATGAAAACCGTAGATATCCGTTGATGGGCCGATATCGACCTTTGGATGGAGGGAAGATGCCCATCCCCTGCAAGCAACTATCCGTATCAACATTGATATGGATAAGTTGACATGGATATCGACAATATCGCCGGTATCGATATGAAAATTCGTAACTCTACGTGGGGGCAAGGTGGAGAGGGACGTTGCGGACATGTGTAGTGTAGGGGAGTTTCATTGTTGGAAACCAGAACTGTGGCAAACTGAGCATAGTTGCTTGCCCTTTTGCTAAGGTTTCATACTTGCTTTTTTGCTGGGGCTGCTTGCTGGCTTGAGTGAAACAAGTAGGCTTGTTTGAGTAAGGTATCCGGACAATAGCAGTAGCAGTCCCCATTGAAGCAATAAAGCCATAACCGGTTCAATGACCCAAAATGGGATGGGGATGAATTGAACTTCTAGATTCCATTCCAAACCCACTCAATTAGAGACGAGCTGAAACTCCAAACCGATCCAGAAAAAAATTTGGACTGATTCACGCAAATGGGTTTGATTCAAGAGACTGGTTTGGTGAACCTGTTTGTGTTAGGTCAGATGTGATGCTTCACTTGTCACGGTGTGTTGTTGCTGGTATGAAGGTGTTTGGGGATACGAGTGTGCACATGGACAAGCAACAGCTCCACCGTGTTGAGGTGTTTGTCCACATGGAGCAACTCAGAGAAAACAATCCCACCTTTCTGTGCCACAAAGGTTTTGCATTCGGTGTTCTATGTACTAGTATGCATGTCCTCCGCGGCATACCACATCAAATCCAATAAAAAAAAAACTGAATGCAAACTGAACCAAACTGAATGTGAACCAAACCGAACTGATACTGAACCAGTGGAATGACCTCATGGGAATTGAAACTGAGCTTGTGGTTCAGGTTCAATCCGGTTTCTTTGATTCAGATGCCATCGCTCTTGTTGCTGTTGCTGCTGCTGCCTTTGCTGGTGCTGCTGCTGTTGCTGCTCCTGCTTTTGCTACTGCCGTTACTGGCTACACTTCTACTACTTCTGCCACTGCTACCACTGCTACTGTTGCTGCAGCTGCTGCTGTTCCTACCAATGTGGGATGATAGAAGACATTAAGGAGTTTCGTTGATGTGTAAGAGGAATTGCCCACCTGGAAGGTGCTGTTGGGTGGCCTCCGGAGCATCACGCTTGATTGCAACAGCAGCATAAAGAGGTGGGGAGTGTTGGACTTGCCGGATGACATTGGGGTTGCCGCAGTGTACCTTGCCACGATATGAGTAGTGCTTGCTTTTGCACGTGCTCCTCCTCACACAGCTATGGTTCCTCACGAATTGTTTTCTCCTCACATAACTGCTTCTCCTCAAACCATTGTTTCTCCCCCACACAGCTATTGCTTCTCACAAACATCTTTCTCCTCACAAAGATGTTTCTCCTCACACAGTTGTTTTTCTTAACATAGGTATTTCTCCTCACCAAGCTGTTTCTCCTCACACAGTTGTTTCACCTCACACATTTGTTTCTCCTCACACAGTTGTTTTTCTTAACATAGGTATTTCTCCTCACCAAGCTGTTTCTCCTCACACAGTTGTTTCACCTCACACATTTGTTTCTCCTCACATAGCTATTACTCCTCATAGTTGTCCCTCCTGACATAGCTATTGCTCCTCTTACAGTTGTTTCTCCTCGCAAAACTATTTCTCATTGCACAACTGTTTCTCCTCACACAGAGTTGATTCTCACAAAGTTGTTTCTCCTCGCACGATTGTTTCTCTTGACAAAGTTGTTTCTCCTCACACAGAGTTGATTCTCACAAAGTTGTTTCTCCTCGCAAAACTATTTCTCATTGCACAACTGTTTCTCCTCACACAGAGTTGATTCTCACAAAGTTGTTTCTCCTCGCACGATTGTTTCTCTTGACAAAGTTGTTTCTCCTCACACAACAGTTTCTCCTCACACAGCAGTTTCTCCTCACACAGTAGTTTCTCCTCACATAGCTGTTTCTCCTCACACAGCAGTTTCTCCTCACATAGCTGTTTCTCCTCACATAGAAGTTTCTCCTCACACAGCTGTTTCTCCTCACACAGCAGTTTCTCCTCACACAGTAGTTTCTCCTCACATAGCTGTTTCTCCTCACACAGCAGTTTCTCCTCACATAGCTGTTTCTCCTCACATAGAAGTTTCTCCTCACACAGCTGTTTCTCCTCACAAAGTTGTTTTTCCTCACTCAGTGTTTTCTCGTCACACACTTGTTTCTCCTTTCACAGTTGTTCCTCCTCACAGAGCTATTTCTCCTCACAAAGCTTCTCCTCACACACGTCATTATCCTGACAAACTAATATCTCCTCACACAAGATTTTTTTATCACACAGCTGTCTCTCCTTACACATCTGATTCTCCTCGTACAGATGTTTCTCCCCATATTGTTTTTGCTTCTCACAAAGTTTTTTCCTCCTCAAAAAGCTATTTCTACTCACAAATGTTTTTCTCCTCACACAGATGTTTTTCCGGACACTGCTCTTTCTCCTCACTAAGGTGTTTCTCCTCACACAACACTTTTTCCTCACATCGTTGTTTCTCCTCACATCTATAAGGGCTTGTTAGAAAGCTGTGACTATGTTCTTTCTCACTCAAGAATCAATTCAGACATTCGCGTTCCCTACAAATCTAAATTTGCTTCCGTAATTTCTGTCTGTGCAACCTGCAACTCCCTCTCACAAACAGTTGATCCTGCCTAGGCGGCTTTTAGTGAGCCTGATTACCTCCCTGAGGGCTGCCCAAGTTTCCATCAATTGGCACATCAGCAAGAATAAGGAAAGAAGCAGAAGCAACAGCAGAGGAGGTTGGAGATACCAAGGATGAAGATGGTGGTAAGGGAGAGGGTGATGGTGGTGATGATCCTGCAGACAAGGATTGGGAGGAGAGGCTAAAAACAAGTCCATGTTGGTGGATGATGCAACAGTAGCTGTAGCACGGCATGTTAAGCCTGAGGTTGGATAGATGCATGCGCGAGAGATGCCAAATGAACAAAGGGCACGCAGAGCTCTTGTGAAGGCGAGGGTGGGGAAGAAGCCAGTGTGGAAGGCGCCAACAAAGAAAGCAAAGGCTGCAACTAGTGGGGAGAGCAAGATCAGTATATCTTCAATAAAGCTAGAGAGTGGTTCTTGTTTGGGGGGAAGATGCATCTTGGGACTTCTACAAGTTTGGTATTGTATCAAAGTGGGTGGAGTGTGGGTGCTAAATGGAGATCTTGAAGCAAAGTGGCAAACACTATGGCAAGAAAAACTCAGGCAGCGTGACTAGCGGGGTAAGCTCCAGTGGAGGGCACTCTGGCCCATTAGCATGAATTAGTCTGGGTCTGAAAAGCCCGACCTCATGTTCCCAGTTCTTGTGAAGCAAGGATATAACGACATCAACAACATCATTGACCACTTTGATCATTAGCATTACGAGGTGTTCCTTATGGTGTTGGCGCAAGGGAACCACAAGTATAGTGGGGTGGAGCGTGCAATGGCAACATATGGTGCGGATCGCTGGTGAAAGTCAAGCTTACTTGGAGAACCATGTTCATCCATCATGGTATTTTGAGGAAATTGAGAAGATTTTTCTTCTTGGAAAACCTCCTTTTTTTATTGGTGAAGAGAGCCAAATTGAAGGATGTGATCCTCGAGTTGAACCATAAAGCAGTGCTACTGATGTGCCATTGATTGGGGTTGTCTATCCACGTGGACTATGCAACGTCCCATGACACATAGCAGGAGGTCATTGGGAAGCTGAGGTCCCGGGTTGCATTGGCCTGCGACATATGAACAAGTGAGAAATGGAAAGCCTTCCTTGGCATCACAGCACATTGGATGGACACAGAGACCTTAGACCGCTGCCACATGACACTGGATGTCCTCCCCCACCCTGAGCGACACATCAGCAGCTATCTGGTAGTAGCAATGTCCTTGAGTATTTTTGAGAGGTACAAGCTGTACCGTAAGGTGTGGTCAGTGACCTTCGACAATGCAACCTACAACTTTAACTTCTCAAGCACCTACTTGAGATTCATCCCACAAAGTTTAATGAGTAGTTGTATTTCAGATGCCTCTGCCACACGTTGCAGACGTTGGTGAAAATAATCATTTTCTACAACAGCAATGGTGACGAGGTGGTTGTGAAAGTTAGGAAGATTTACCACACGCTGTGCAGCTCGCCAAACCTCATCGCTTTCAAGTGTAAGATGAGCATGGAGAAGGTTGAAAAGCTTGTGGAGGATAGCCCCAAAAAATAGAGCAGTGCCTTCTAAATGTTGTTGGCTTTTCAGGATATGAAAAATAGAACGATGCAATTCATAGGAAGGTGAACGGTGTCTGCCAAACAGCCCTTTACCTTGGATGGCGATGACACTGTGCTGGTGGAGTGGCTGGTGGAGATCCTTGCCCCTTTCGTGACCATGACTGTTTAGATTGAGGCAGAGATGTACGTGAAATTGGACAAGGTCATCCCTAACTACCACAGTCTTCTGGCGCAACTGAGTGCGTACAGAGATGAGAAGCATGTTCCTGTAACATTGAGAGAGGCCTTGATACCAGTGGTGGAGCAGCTTAGAAAGTACACCAGTGATAACAGCTTTATCTCCGACATCCCATGGGTGGCTGTGATCATGGATCCATCAAACGGCCTTGACTGCTCCAACTAGCTTGCTCCCAACATCATGAGGTACGAGACAACTGAGTATACATGACCTCGCTTTGACAGAGTGCTTGGTCCTCATCTGCGGCGGGCGGACAAGGTGAGGCAGCACGCATCAACAGGGAGTGGTACAAGGAGTAGAGGCGTGAGTGCCACAGCAACCATGAGCAACATACAAGCAAGAGGGGATGGCATGGGTGGGGAGCTGCTTGCAGTAGCGCGTGAGACTTGGGCAGCGCAAGGGACCATTGCAACAAGGGGCATGCATGCGATACAGGAGAGGGCCTCTTCGTACAACAAGGCAAAGCGGTTCTAGGGTCATGATGAGTATTCAACACTACCATAGCACAGGCATCGATTCGATGGGCATAAGACAGTGCATGATGGAGATGTATGTTATACCTTTGAGTAGCACATCTGTTCAGCGTGTTTTAAGCCATGGCCTCCGCATCGTTGGACAACGTCACCATCGTCTCAGTGATGCCACCCTTGGTGCTCTCATGTGCTTGAACTCGCGGTACATGAGGTTCAAGACTCCACGATGAGGTACTCCAATCTTGAACTTGTACTTGTATCTCTACTTGTAAATGTACTTATACTTTACCAAGTAAAAACGAAAAGCATCGCATCTCTCATTGTACCATTCTCTCCTCTCCTCTTCCCTCCCCTCTCTCTTCCCCCTCCTTCTCCCTCCTTTCCCCTCCTCCTTGCGTCCCATGTTTTGTTCGTACTCATGTGTGTATGTGGCATTGGAGGGACAAAAATGTTGATGGAAGGGGATGTTTATTGTCACGGTGGAGGAAGGTTGTCATGATAGGGGGATAATTGTTGTGATGGGGGGGGGGTACTCTTTGTGCTGGAAAAACAATAATGATCATCCTTGGGGGATATCATCATGGGAAGTAAAGGTAAGATAAACATTACTGCCCTGGACGTTCAATTAAACTTCACCTATCCCAATGGTATAACTGCTTGGCTCTGGCGTAGGAGGCCAAGGTTCAGGTCCATATGTAGAAACTTTGCCAAGGACACCTGGGGGCGTAAGGTGCTAGTAGGGTGGAAAAGCTCACTAGAACCCCACCACCGAGGAAAAGAAGGAACATGAAAAATGAATAACAAGGTTACAATATTGCACTAAGGTGCAAGGGGTTACTTAGTAGCCAATGCAATTTTGAAAAATGGGAATACAAAAAAAAATATGTGAATGAAGATGTAGGAAATGGAAGAATAATTCAAATACAACAGAATTCCATTTGCATAGTTCAAACTTTTGGGTAAGGAGTCCAATTATAATTTTGGCTTCTTCTCAAAGTACTTCCAAATGTGATGTTCTTGAATAGAGATATTGTGTATGTACATAAATCTTGCCTTTTAATCGTTTTCCCACATGTAGTTTTTTGACAGACTAAATTCTGCATGTTCATCGTATTCATACATGTGTTCATGTCTGTATACATTTATCTGCATCCATCTATGACTTTGTATAGGTGGAACTGGGATAAAATTATTAAATGTATTCATTTCATGTAATGACCACCAATTGAAATTTCAATATAGCTCATACTTCGTGTTACATGATTATTGTTATTTTTTTTGTTTTTGCAAGATTTCCTCCTTTAGCACATGGATTCAACATTTTAGATTATGGTGAATTGTAGGCTGAAGCCGGGTATGTAGCTTGAGCTATCTTAGACCATGTACAAGTTGGTTCCTTGCTAATTCATCTTGCGTCTGGAGAGTGATGCGGTCGAATGCGCCCGTCTTGTTGACCAGCCCGTAGCGTGTGAAAGAATCAAAGCTAGTACGTCTGAAAATTTTGACCTTGTTGAATGTTCTTGGTTTATTCCACGTGTCTTACACAGACACAAAGCAACAATCACAAATTGCAGGCTAGCAACATCCCAAAAACAAGGCCATGAACCGATAACAATAGGTTACTACGTAATCGAAAACTTTATCGCCCTCCCAAGGAAGATAAGTTATCACGATAAATGAAACGGGATAGACAACCTTAGTAGCTGGTTTCATATAATTCACGTTGAAGACTGACATGCCATATGAATGATGGCAGTGACAACCATTGAATTTAGTTTACTCTCATGGGCTGAGTTCAGAAATGGACTGAATAGTTTTTAGTCCATCACCTGAGGCTGAAATTGAAGTGGCGAGCTATGGTGAAGCTGGCCGTCTACCTTGCCTACCAGCCGTCTGCTATGCAAGCAACTTGTGACGTAGCGGACTTATTCCCTCTGTTGCCACTTCAAGTAATTAGTTATGGAGTCAGACGGTCCGGTTTTCTGACTAATTAGTTCAAACTAATCGACTAAAAGCCTCAGTGATCTTAGACTAAGACTGATTAGTTGGTAGTGCATCAGTGCGACAGTCCATAATATTTGTTACACTACGGGTATCCGCTTGGGGCCTACATGGTAAGGGGGAGCAAGGGGTCATAGTTCAAAACCCGCAGACAACTTTACAAACAACTTAGAGGCCTTCCTGCCTGATCCAATGGCGGTGATGGCAGGAAAACAAAAATATGGGAGAAAATTCAGGAGAGAAGAATCGGACGCTTGCCTTCACCTAGATTGAGGCCATCACGTCCACTCCGGTGATGGTGAGCTGATGGGTCCGGCCACTTTTCCGCCCGCGCCAAGGGAGAGCCGTTGCTCATTTCCGACCTCTACAATTATCAGCAAACCTTTGCGAAGGTAGAAAAAGAGTGTGAGATTCAAATTTGAGCGGCGTTGCAGATGCCCGTCTGCGGTCTTGCGAAAGGGGGCCCCACCCAGGCCCATCCGACTTCGGGGCTGATGGGCGCTGATGGCTTGCCTCTCAACAGACATTGCGCCCGGCCTCACCTTGCCCCGACTGGCCTGAGAAGGCTCTCGAGGCCATCAAGGTCCATCAGGTCCCTTTACCACTGAAACTTTGTTTGCTGCCGTCGCAGCCACCGGATCGGTCTGGCCGCCCTCTTATGAATGAGACTAATTAGTTCACGAGACGNAAAAAATAAAGAACAATTACGCCATACTCAGTGCATGGCCATGCCTGATCGGCGATGCAAGTCGCCAATCGAGCGAAGCAAGTGGGGTGATGTCTCACCCCCCTCGTTGCGAGGATGACAATCTAACAATGAGCCTCTTTTTTTTTTGGACTCCCAAACCACCCTTCGCGGATTTAGGGTTGTCCATGTTTGTGTGGGCAGAGCACGCGCGAAGATAAAAACCTACATCTGCGAATGGGAGTTGCGAGTCCAAAAAAACAAGAGGCTCATCGTTCGATCACGATAAAGAAAAAACACCCTTTTCGATTTCTTTTTCAGAAACAATACCCATTTTATTACATGCAAACCAATTTCAAACCCTACCCTAAATTACACTTAGGGTTTCGGGGTTTTATTTTTTCACGGGCTCCTACTGGGCCCCACGATAGCAGGGCCCACCATGTTCCCTTTCAACACATGGGGTGTTTCCGACCCCCCACTCAAAACCCTCACAAACCTTTGTGTAAAAAATCACAAACCCCTCTATTGAGGGGTTTGTGACTTTTCCTTCATGTCTGACGTCGTCAGCATGCTGTCATTGGATGGCATGTGGCGTCGACATAGTGTAGACATTTGGACATGGCGGTTTTTTTCAACATGCTCGCTGGGTATAGCGTTAGTAAAGGAGAAAAAAAATTCAGCATTAGATGTGGCGTGGTTAATGTGCGAAACATGGATATGGTGACACATATCAAGAATTCTGTGAATCTGTGGTCAGTCCCTTGAACTAAAAACTATTTTAGTCTATTTTGGAACTCCGTGATGCACGACCTAGGTCAGTCTGCAAAGCTTCCAGGGTATGCTTCTCTTGTCTGTCTTTTTCATCTGGGGCCCGTCTTCGGAGAATTTTCAGCTTTTGCATAACCCACGCACTGTGTTTTCTGAGCGGTTTGCATACTTACATCTCCGGTGCCCGTGCCAACAGGCCCATCCCGCGAACGTCTCTAGTGCAGTCACCGGTCCCGCTGGTGCTAGCTTCCTTTTGCACGCCAACTGGTAAACTACGAAGAAAAACAAAGAAAATGAGCTCTGACCATGTAGGGGATGCAACCCCGTCTAGCAGTTAGCCGCTGGCGTAGTCCCAACCAGCCCAACTGCTCGCTAAGAGCAAGTAGCGACTGGTGTGAACACAAAACACTTAGCAGCGGCAGCCACATGCTCTTCATTTGGCAGCCGTACGTCGCAAAGTGTGCCAGCTAGCAGCAGCCGCGAGCAACGTCAAGCAGCTCTAAGCGACGACAGGGAAGAAAAGAGCAGCAGCAGCTGCAGCGGCGGCAGCGGCAGCAGCAGCTTTGGCGATAGCAGCAGCTGCGGCAGCAGCAGTAGCAGCAGGAAAGGCAGAGCACCAGCAGCCGCGGCGGCAGCAGCAGCAGGAGCAGGGGCAGAGCAGCAGCTACGGTCGCAGACCGCAGCTTTGAGCAGAGGCAAGGGCCACGAATAGGAGCTGGAAGCAGCAGCAGGCAAAGGAGTCGCCGCAGCCAGCAGTTGCAAGCAGCGACAGTGAAGGAGCAGCCGTGGCTATCAGCTACTTGAAGTAGATGCAGCAGAAGCACTATAGGTGGTGGAAGCTGCCGCTGCCGACGGCCCTACTGCTGCCCCCTTAGTCTGTTGCTCTAGAGTAGCCTGGAAGCTCTGAGTTTGTTACTTAGAGACGCGCACGCCAGTGTTAGCACCGAAAGCAGCCAAAAATTGAAAGTGACCGATCAGGAATGAAGAATGAGCAACAATGTGAGACCCTTCCAAGTTCTAGCTCCCCCTCCACTAGTGTAGGACTTGTTACTCAGCTAACCAGCCAATCAGAAAATAGTCCTAGACCTGTTTTCAGCCAGGCAGGGTTTTCTCGGTGAGCCCTGCCACATGCCCGACAGCCCAAAACCCGGGCGTCGTCCGTTTTGCCTGAAGCTAGACCATACCATAATACNATCAGGAATGAAGAATGAGCAACAATGTGAGACCCTTCCAAGTTCTAGCTCCCCCTCCACTAGTGTAGGACTTGTTACTCAGCTAACCAGCCAATCAGAAAATAGTCCTAGACCTGTTTTCAGCCAGGCAGGGTTTTCTCGGTGAGCCCTGCCACATGCCCGACAGCCCAAAACCCGGGCGTCGTCCGTTTTGCCTGAAGCTAGACCATACCATAATACCGGCGCTGCAAACACAGTCGTGCGGTCAGAATCAGCAAGAAACATAGCAGCAAAGAGTTATGGCTGCCTGAACCCAGGCAGTGTCTATGACAGTTAACGGTGCCAGACAGTGGCACGCAGTAAGAAACATGGACCCTAGGCAGAGCATGACGCTGCAGACACAATCAAATAATCAGAACAAGCGCTGGGAGCATGTAGATAGCATCTGCGGTGGCAGTGACCGCCGGCGGCCTGACTGCCGAGGAGGCCTACCGATGGAGCTGAGCACGTCGCCGGAGGAAGGAGGCTCTAGCGAATTGCGAGTAGGCCTCAGCGTGCGTCGGTTCCACCGAACGCCACTCCACCAGCGTCGAATGCACGCCGCCAGGCATGTGCACGTGGATGTACACAAGATGGGAGGACACAACAAAGCACAATGAGAGGTGCGCAAAATCCAACAAAACCCTTGTGTATGCCATGTCTTTTGCCGCTCTCTAACAGCCATGAGGTCTTTCTAGCCTTCACTCCTTGCCGTCTCATTACTTCTGCCATGTCCTACTGGTATCAGAGCGATTAGTGAGCGCATGCATTTCTTATAGTCGCAACCGATCTGGGAAGTGGGTCGGCCCGCCGTCACCGCCACTCCCGCCTCCACTTTCGCCACTACTGCCACCTCCTCCACTTCTGCCGTACCAGGGGCGTGTGTCATGTGGGTGTCTTCCTGCCACAATGCCATCGAAGGCACAGGACGGTGGCTGGCTTTCGCGTTTCTTTGTAGCGCGGATAGGCTGCGAGCTCCTTGTGCCGCCAGCCGCCACCCCCGCTGGTACTGTTCTCCGCCACAACAGCACCAACAGTCCCTGCCGTAGCAGAGATCTGGTGCACTCCACATATCTAGTGGATAGGGCAGCCACACCATCTATTGCGACTGCACGCCCGCATCTCGCCTCTCCATAGCAACGCCGTACCTGTTCCAGCGTAGAAGTAGCAACAGACATTGCATTTCCGCCCTTCATCTGACTCAGCAGTACCGCGGACGCTTATCTCCACTGCATTGGTGGAGGCCGTCACTTTGGCCTTGCGATTTCTCCCGCCGCCACTTCCCTAGCAGTAGTCTTTCCTTCACCCCTGGCCTCCCACATCTCTTGGCAGCCGCAGCCTACAC
>SZWC01000657.1:15265-25437 GCA_023375785.1 Penium margaritaceum | reverse complement strand
ATAGGGCAGCCACACCATCTATTGCGACTGCACGCCCGCATCTCGCCTCTCCATAGCAACGCCGTACCTGTTCCAGCGTAGAAGTAGCAACAGACATTGCATTTCCGCCCTTCATCTGACTCAGCAGTACCGCGGACGCTTATCTCCACTGCATTGGTGGAGGCCGTCACTTTGGCCTTGCGATTTCTCCCGCCGCCACTTCCCTAGCAGTAGTCTTTCCTTCACCCCTGGCCTCCCACATCTCTTGGCAGCCGCAGCCTACACTGCAGCAGTAGCACCACCAACAGCATCGGGGACAGCTGCAATAAAAGAAACTGGTCTCTTACCTCAGCCACTCCGGTGGCAACGGCGGCCACAGTGGCTCACAACGAGTCCACGTCCGCCGCTACGTCCATATCCTACTACGAGGATCACAGCGCGGGTTGTCGGGTGCGACATCATCGCGGAGCGGCAGCGGGGTCTCCTCCGTCGGACTGCTCGTCTCGGCCTTGGCATCATTCGGTGTGAGATTTCCCTACCCTCACCCAGGACACATTGGGGGGGAGCGAAGCCTCTGCTTCCGAGACTGCGGCCGCAGGCTTTTTCGCGTGCCTCAATAGCAACGCAGCCTCTACATCGCTTGCTGTCACTAGAGTTACCTCTGCTTCCATAGAAGCCGCCACTGCAGCAGCAACCACCTTTGCGGCCAGGGCATCCCGTGCTCCTCGAACTGCTTCATTCAGCCGTTCTACCAAGGCCTACACCGAGGCCGCTGTGGTCATCAGGCCCATTGGTGCAGCAGCAACTGATATCTTCACACAGGTCTCTGCCGCCGCGTCGTCGATCGCCTCCAACATTGCCTTCGCTGCGTCTGTTGCTAGATGCGCAGCAGCATCCATTTGCAACTCCACCTCTACAACAGTAGTAGCTCCATTGACAGGATCATCTACGGCTACTAGTGACCCTAGTGGCAGCGTCGATCGCTGGTGCTCTTGCACTAGCGGTCCCTGCAATGTCCACTGTAGCTGTGCTTGCTGCTGCAACAACAGCCTCCATCACACCTCTCCTTGCCTTTCTCCGCCCTTTCCCTACGGTACCCACTCCTTGACTGCTGCTCCCGCTCTCCTTATCCTTGCATACCGGTGGTCTTTGCCCCTGTGCTCTACATCTTGTTTTGGTTGGGGTTGGGATTTTTCCTGCAGCACCTTCTTCACGTGCTTAAGGCACTTCCCTTTTTTTCACGCCCACAGGGGCGGGGGAAACTCTGCAGAGTTTTCTTGGCAGTGCCCCCTCGTTTGTCACCATGCTTGGTGACAACAAGTCGATCATTGTAGAATTGCAGCGGCAGCTCAATCGCACGCTTGAGGCACAGCGTGAAGCTGAAGATCGCCTCAAGCTTGCAAATGACAACTGCACTGCTTTTGCTCATGAGGTCGCTGCAATTGTCCTCAAGTGCTGTCCGGTGTGTCTGTCCCTGCCGCCATTGGCTCCACTCCTAGTACCAACTGTGGTGCATCTTCCAATCCCTCTGCTGCTGGCAATCCCTCCTCAACCCATCCTGCTGGCACGTCTGCCCATATCCCACGCCAGCATGACTTCTTCTCGCAGTCGCCTGTTCTCACCCGAGGCCTTGCTTTCTCCTTTTGGGAAGTCCGCTTCAGCGCGTGGGCGCAAGGCGAGTGTCTTTGGAAGTACTACTTCCCCCTTGACCCAGCTGCTAACCTGCCTTTTGTCCCTGCTCCTGCTAAAGCTGCTCGTGCTGTTCGTGCTCTCATCCTTGCTGTCCCTGAGCGTTTCGTGGACGACGTTGGCACAGTCAATGCCGATCCCGCTACTAGTCGCGATGCTGACCCTGTCGGTGCCTACTCTATGCTGCGTCGTCACACCACCATCACCGGTCAGGCTACACAGAGTGCTCTCACTATGCAGTTCAACACGCTGCTAATGCATGCTTTTGAGTCCGCTGACACCTACTTGGCTCACGGGCTCAAGCTCCTATGTGAGCTTGACGATGTTGCCCCAGGGCAGCTGTCCGGTGTCCTCACCATGGTGAACAGGCTCATCCATGAGCTCTCTGACCTCCTTGGCGACGTCACGACTGATGAGCTGCAGCGCCTCGCCTCCTAGCCTGTTCCAAAAAAGTCACCTCCTGGATTAGGGGCACTCTGGAACTTCACCACCGAGCGCCTTGCTGCGTGGTGGATTAGTCTCCTGAACAAACAACTCCACCGCTCTGCTGTCACAAGAGTTGCAAGCCTGATCACTACTTCACCTCCTGCCACAGCCTCATCCTCCACCTCTTCTTCTTCCTCCTCATCATCCTCTTCCAGCTCCACTGCCACAGCCCTTGCCTCTCAGGGAAGTGGCCGCGGCCATGGTCGTGGCAGGGGAAAGGCCAGAGGCCAGGAGAAAGCATTGACTTCCTCCTCCAGGAGTTCTAGTGCTTTAGTCTGCTAGAACTGCAGCTCTTCTGACCAGTCAGCGTGTGCTTGTCCAGCTTCTCCAGATGGCCTCCGTCTTGCCCGTGCCATGCGCGCCCACTGGGCCCGCACTCCCGGTACCGCCACCGCTGCTACATCCTCCTCCAGCATGGCCTCATCGTCCTCGATACCGTTGCAGTTCTCTGCCTAGGTCTACTCCACTTCTGGTTTTCCTCCCCCACTCCCATACCCTTGGGCCTGGCTGCCTCCTTATGGTGCTCCGTCCTACGCAGCTCCACCCTCATCAGCCTACACCGTCTCATCCTGGTTCCCTCCTTCCTCCGGTGCTTCAACCCATGCTCTTGCATCGTGTGTTACGGGTGACAGCGAGCGTCACCTGGAGCAGTCTGTCCTTCAGCTCCTTTGCCTACGTGATCAGGGAGGTGAGGGTGTTGCTTTGTTGGCCAGTGGTCCCATGTGTCAAAGTGACTCTACCCTCCGTGGTGACCCCCACGGTCATGTGCATGGGTCGTTGGCTCCCTCTGCTCCGTGGATTGAACATTGGTAGTTTGTTGTTCTCCCGCGTTGGCTTGCTACATGTACGTCGTCTCCTCGCTCTGTCCCTCCTGTTGGCACAATGGCGACGTGTGGTGTCATTCCCCCAGTTTGTGTGTCGGGTGGCTTCTAGATCTTTGATTCAGGGGCCACTCACCACATGACGTCTGTCCGTTCCTTGTTCGTCTCTCTTGGCCCGACTGGTGACATTTGTCTTGTGCGTACTGGGTCCGGGCAGTTACTCCCTATGCAAGGTGTTGGCATTGTTCGTTTTGTCGGTCCTAGTGGCCCGGTGTACCTTCCTCACGTGCTGTATGTCCCTTCCTTGGAGCTCAGCCTTGTGTCGGTCCCCTCCCTTGACGACCAACACATGGACTTCTTTGCTAGTGGTGGTGTTGGCACCGTGCGTTTGCTTCTGTCTGGTCACATTGTTCTTCGTGGCGTTAAGTGTGACAAGTTGTACCGTGTGCCTCTGTTCACCTCGCCTTCCTCCTCGGTTGGTGCTGCACTTGTCCATATCGCCCCCTTGCTCTGTCCCGACCTTTTCCATCTGTTGCATCGCCGTCTCGCACATGTGCACACTGATGCCCTTACTAGCATGCTTCATCTTCAACCTGCTCTAAGACTGTCACCTTCTACTTTCCCTGCTCCATGTCCCTCTGACTGCCTTGACTGTGCTCAGGGAAAGATGCATCGATCTCCTTTCTCTGACTCTGAGTCTCAGTCCAGTCATCCTCTTAACCGTGTGCATGTAGACGTCATGGGTCCTCTGCCCCATGACCTTCTTGGTGACGTTGGTCGTTATGTTTTGTGTCTCACTGACAATTTTTCCCGCTTTTGTTGGGTCTTTGCACTTCATCACAAGAGTGATTTCTGTCCCGCTATTGAAACTTGGCTTGCCAAGGCAAAGCGCGCCTGCCAACGCTCACTGTGCATCTTTTGTAGTGTTCACAGTGGTGAGTTCCTTGGTCCTACTGCTCGCTTCCTTGCTTCCAAGGGGGTGTGTTTGGAGACCTTCGCTCCTTACACTCCCCAACATAATGGTGTCTCGGAATGCTGGAACCGTACCCTCGCTAACGGTGTCCGCACGCTCCTATCTGAATCTGGCCTTCCCCCGCTCTTTGCCTTTGAGGTTATGAGTTATGTGACTTGGGTGTAGAATCGGGTTCCGCATGGGCCCCTTCCTCGTTCCGTCACACCCGTCGAACACTCATGTGGTGGTCGCGCTGACCTTCGACTTGCCTGTGTCTGGGGTTGCATTGCCTCCGTCTGGTTGCTTGATGACTTTTGCGATGACAAGTTGTCCCCGCGCGGCCGTCTGTGTCCGTTCTTGGGCGTTTTGTCTCAGTCCAAGGCGTGGCGGTTTTGGGACCCTGTCCGCCACCGCGTCATTGAATCTTGTGATGCATTATTCTTCGAGTCCATGTTTCTCCGTGACCTTGGTTGTCTTTCGTTGGCTGCCTCCCTTCTTCCTCTCTCTTGGCTGGGCGGGGAAGTCTGTCCGGTCCCTCCGACCGTCTCTCCTACTGCAGCCTCTCCTTTTCCACCTTCCCCTCTGCAGTCTTCCGGCGTGCCTCCGACCCCTGTTTCACCTGTGCCCCTCTCGCCTAGCTTGGCCAGCACACCGCCCTTTCCGGCCACGTCCTCGTTGTAGTCTGCCCTTGTGTCTACCCCACTGTCTCCCTCGTCCTCGTCCGCCCCTGCGTCTGTCCCACTGTCTGCCCCCTCCCCGTCAGCAGCATGTCCTTTCATCCCTGACTTGTTGCTGGCCTCGCTTGTGTCTGTTGATACCACTCACCCGGTGCTTGTCGAGCCCACTCGCCCTGCACCGGTTTCACCCTTCGTCCGCAGTGGACATCTTCATGCACTACCGCAGCGCACGTCTAGCTCCTCTCCTCTTGTCCCGTCCGACCGCCCATCTCGGTCCTAGACAGCTCAGGTTGCCAACGTGCTGACAGGCATGGATGCACTTGGCCTTGCCACTGGGGTTGTCCATCCCAGTTCCACCCTAGGCCAGGCGCTGCTGCTACTGCCACCGCTATCGCTCAGTGTCATGTAGCCACAGGCTCTGCAGCTCTTCTGCAAGAACCTACCACTGCTTGTCAAGCATGCATGGCTCCTGATGCACAGCAGGGGGAAGCCGCAATGTGCGAAGAGCTGAAGGCTCTAGACCACCACGCTGTGTAGGAGCTGGTTGACCTGCCTCCAGGGTGCAAAGCGATTGATGCACGTTGGGTATTCAGGCGTAAGTACAAGCCCGACAATACCCTTGACAAGTTCAAAGCTTGGCTCACGGCAAAGGGATTCTCCCAAGTCCCAGGTGTGGACTTTGACGAGACATTCGCGCCTATTGGTCGCTACACCACAGCTTGCACCTTGCTTAGTCTTGTCGCTCAGCACGATTGGGAGCTTGAGCAGATGGATGTCAACAATGCCTTCCTCCACGGGCAGTTGGACGAATAAATCTACATGGTCTAGCCCCCTGGGTTCTCTGATGGGACCAACAGGGTCTGGCGACTGCGAAAGGCGCTGTACGGCCTGAAGCAATCACCTCGGTGTTGGAACCAAGAAATCACATCCACACTTGAGAAGTGCGGCTATTGACAGACTACTGTCAATCCCTATCTCTTTGTCACTCCACCGTCAGCCCCCCTCGTCACTGTTCTTGTGTATGTTGATGACTTGCTGATCGTGTCACCCAGTCCGGAGGCCGTGAAGACGCTCAAGTCACTCCTTCAGGCGACCTACAAAATGAAGGACCTAAGACCAACTCATGTCTTTCTAGGCATGGATTTCGAGCGAGACCGCCCTCACCGTGTCTTCCACATTCATCAAGCCGCCTACGTTCACTGCCTGGGGGAGCATTTTGCTTCCCTCCTTGAGAAAGTGCCCACGGCGTCAAAACCCATGACCCCAGCTGGACAGCGGTTGCTAAAGACACTGGATGTGTCAAAGCTTGGGGAGGCGGTTAACATCACAGACTATCTTCGCATGATGGGCTCTCTCATGTATCTGGCTACGACAAACCAGGGCGGATGTAGCCCTCTCCGTGAACTTTCTCGCACAATTCTCCTAGTGTTCACGAGCACGAAACTTGGAAGATGCACTGCGTGTCATCAGATATGCCCTCTCCACTGCCTGTACTAGTCTGTGCTATCGTGCACAACCATCGGTTGTGGTTGATGACTACACTGGCAGTGACTGGCCACATGACGTTGATGCACGCAGTTGCACTGGCCACATCTTTCTGGTGGGGGGGAGGGGGGGGGGGCAGCTGTGTCTTCGAAGAGTGGCAAACAGGGCTACGTGGCTCGTAGCTCTAGCAAGGCTGAGTATGTGGCGTTAGGCGCTGGCACGTGTGAGAGCATTTGGTTGTGTTGCCTCTTGGAGCAGTTGTACGTTCCTATTCATTGCATCACTCTTCGCTGTGACAATCAAAGCACCAAGGCCATTGCTGAACATGAAGGCATGCACCACACTCGCAATAAGCACATCAATGTTGAGCATCATTTTGTTCGTGAGAGAGTGGCTACAGATGATGTCCAGGTCGTCTTGGTTGATACACAACAGCAGAGAGCTGACTTTCTCACAAAGGCGCTTAGCAGCAACGTCTTCAAGGTTGCAGTCCACGCTGTTGGCTTGTGTGTGCGTGATGTACCCGGTTGAGCCCCTGTTTCCGTACATATGTGTATTCTGTCATGTTAGTCACATCCTGTGATGCTCATGTGTGTGTGTGTGTGTAGTGTGCGTTGGCTGTGGTTCATGGGGGAGTGTTGGTTTGTGTGTCACAGACACGTGGTGACCTCTGGCCTCGTTGCACACATCACCGATGCAGGTAACTGAGAGAGAAGAGACGTTGCAGCCAGCGTGTTCCACGCCACCGAGATGTGGCTATGAGCCATGGAATTCACAGTGTTACAATCTCTCAGGCTCTCCTACTGCATGAAGACTCTGAGCTAGGATTCCCCCCACCTGGGTTGGTACTCATGGTGAATACTGTGTTGCCTGAGTTTTGACGACAGACAAAATGTGCGAACAGGGTCAAATCCGCAATTGTGCGGATCAAGCGCCAAGCTAGAGCGAGCATGCTGCTCTCTCACTCGCTTTGATCGGTCTCACTCTCCTGACAAGGACCACCTCGTCGTCGCATGACTCTAACACTTGCGACACCAAAAACCCTCGTGCGTGCCGCTCTCTAACAGCCATGAGTTCTTTCTAGCCTTCACTCCTTGCCGTCTCACTGCTTCTGCCATGTCCTACTGGTATCAGAGCGATTAGTGAGCGCGTGCATTTCTTCTAGTCGCAACCGATCTGGGAAGTGGGTCGGCCCGCCGTCGCTGCCGCTCCCGCCTCCACTCTCGCCGCCATCGCCACCTCCTCCACTTCTACCGTACCAGGGGCGTGTGTCATGCGGGTGTCTTCCGGCCACAGTGCCATTGAAGGCACAGGATGGTGGCTGGCCTTCGCGTGTCTTCGCCGGGCGGATAGGCCGCGAGCTCCTTGCGCCGCCAGCCACCACCCCCGCTGCTGCTGTTCTCCGCCACAGCAGCACCAACAGTCCGTGCCGTAGCAGAGATCTGCTGAACTCCACGTATCTAGTGGACAGGGGAGCCGCACCATTTATTGCGACTGCAGGCCCGCATCTTGCCTCTCCACAGCAGCGCCGTACCCGTTCCAGCGTAGAAGCAGCAACAGACACTGATTGACGCCCCTCATTTGACTCAGCAGTGCCGCAGACGCTTATCTCCACTGCATTGGTGGAGGCCGTCACTTGTGCCTCGCGACTACTCCCGTCGCCACTTCCCTAGGTGCAGTCTTTTCTTCACCCCTGGCCTCCCACATCTCTTGGCAGCCACAGCCTACACCGCAGTAGTAGCACCACCAACAGCATCGGCGGCAGCTGCAATCAAAGCAACCGGTCTCTTACCTCAGCCACTCCGGTGGTAACGGCGGCCACACTGGCTCACAACCATGAGGTCTTTCTAGCCTTGACTCCTTGCCGTCTCACTGCTTCTGCCATGTCCTACAGTGAGGTAATAGGTGACCTTTGTTTTGTTTCTTTACTATATGCCTTGTTGTATCTGTAGTAACTTAACTTACCTATTGTTGTCCAGTTGTCGTCGTCTCTTGTGAATCGGGTTCTCTGCACTGCGAGAGTCCTTATTGCGTGAAAATCCATCCCCTAACTGCACCCAGGGTTGTGGATTTTAACTTTTCCCCTTCTCTTCTCGGACCCCCCATTCTCGGACCCCCCATACAAACCATTTGCAATACATGTACTTGAATAGTCGGACCTTGAACACACCCATCCCCTCATTTCATCCGGGGTTGTAGGTATTTTTTTTTTCTCTCCTGGGCTCCTGCTGGGCCCCGCGATAGCATGGCCCAGCAGATTCCTTTCTATCATATGGGGGATTGTTGGATCCCCCACTCAAACCGCTCACAAACCAGGTAATTCAATAGCCGAACCTCGAACAAACCCATCCCCTAATTACACCCGTGGTTGTGGGTTTTATTGTTTTGCTTGCCTGGGTTCCTATTGGGCACCACAGTAGCGAGGCCCAGCAGGTTCCCTTCTATCGTATGGGGAATTCTCAGACCCCCACTCAAACCACTCTCAAACCATGTAGTCAAATAGTGGCAAATTCCGCCACTGGCGGTTTGTGAAACCCCTTAGTGGCGCGATTGCCATACAGTTGAAGCCCCATTCACGAAACTNAACTTGGGGAAGTTGCGAGACGTACACAAATGTATGTCTTGCGACTTTCTCCCAGTACACCCTCTTACACAATTGCCTCATACAATCAGGGAGAGGAGGGGGGGGGGGAGCGATAGACCAAGTGATGTGGGCGTACTCGTCTCCCCCCCTTCCCAAAAAACAACAAAGTGTATGAGGCGAGTGTATGTGAAAGTGCACGTGGGGAGGTACTAAATATAGACACTAGTGTATTGTCATGAGGGATTTTCAAGGAAGTCGTGGCATGTACAATAATGTATGTGTTGTGACTAGCTCTCAATACATCCCCTCATACACTCGCCTCATACAACCGGGGGAGGAGGGGGAGATGAACCAGGTTTTGTGGACGGACCCGTCCTTGCCCCTAAAACAACAGATTGTATCAGGTGAGTGTATGAGACATTGTAGGGGAGGGGGGGCATTAAATGAAGACACTTTTGTATTGTCGCGAGAGATTTTCAAGGAAGTCGCAAGACGTACACTAATGTATGTCTCACAAATAACTCCCAATATACCCCCTCATACACTTGCGTCATACAATCAGGGGGAGGAGGGGGGAGGGAGATGGACCAAGCGATGTGGATGGACCCATCTATCCTTCCCCCTAAACAAGAAAATGTATGGGGAGATTGTATGGGACAGTGTACGTGGGAGGGTACTAAACATAGACACTAGTGTACTGTCAAGAGAAAATTTCGAGGACGTCGCGAGACGTACACTGATATATGTCTTACGAATTCCTCCCTATAGACCCCCTCATACACTCTCCTCATACAATCAGGGGGAGGAGGGCAGGGGGGATGGACCAATTGCTATGGACGGACCCGTCTCCCTCCCCCCCCCTTAAAACAACAAAGCTTACAAGGCGAGTGTGTAAGACTGTGTATGTAGGGGGGGTACTAAATGTAGACACTAGTGTATTGCCGCGAGAGGTTTTTGAGGAAGGCGTGAGGTGTACACTAATGTATGTCTCACAAACAACTCCCAATACACCCCCTCATACACTCGCCATATACAATCAGGGGGAGGGGGGATGGACGAAGTGATGTGGACGAACCCGTATCCTTCCCTCCCAAAACAACAAAGTGTATGAGGCGAGTGTATGAGAAAGTGCATGTGGAGGGGTACAAAGTATAAACACTATTAAGCTATCATGAGAGATTGTTGAGGAAGTTGAAAGACGTACACAAATATATGTATCGCGACTTCCTCCTAATACACCCCCCCATACAGTAATCTCATATTATCTGAAGTAAAGGTGGGGTGGACCAAGTGATGTGGACAGACCCGTCTCCCCCTCCCCCCCAAAAAACAACAAAGTGAATCAGACGAGTGTATAAGACAGTGTATGTGGGGGGGTGGGGATACTACATAAAGACACTAGTGTGTTATCGCGAGGGATTTTTGAGGAAGTTGCGAGACACACAGTAATATATGTCTTGAGACTTCCTCCCAATACACCTCCTCATACACTCGCCTCA
>SZWC01000657.1:0-10325 GCA_023375785.1 Penium margaritaceum | reverse complement strand
TCTGCCATGGCCGGTTCCCTTCAGGTTCCTTGGGGGTGGACCAAGGACTTGCACGCCTCCCTGTGCGCAGCACATAAGCGCCTTATGCAGGTGGGCTCTGACATCGACTACATCAGTGAGATGCAGCAGAGCATGGCTAATTTCCTCAGCGTCTCGGCGTCAGACATGGTGTCGCGCTTAGACGATAGTTTCCGCGACCTCCAGCTATCTCAGCAGGAGGTTCTGCGCATCCACATGGAGAGCTTTGATCACTTCATTTGTCAAGTCAGGGCTGGGTCAGATAGGGCTGGGGAGTCTGTCTGCCTCCTCTGCGCTGAGGTGCGCCAGGTCTGCGACGCTGCCTTGGCTGCGGCCGCCGTGTCACGGCATGTGGCCGCGGACAAGAAGGCACAGGAGCGCGAGGCTCCCTCCACTGGTTGGAAGGATGACGTCCTCAGCCGTGTGTTGTAGCCGTGGCTGGAGGCAGATGGCGACCTTGAATGAGTTGTCTACCGTGGGGAGGGCAGCTTTGGCGCTCTCAGAGGCCATCCACTCCGCTGTCACGGTCGACCTTCCCTCCATCTCTACCTCTGCCTCCACGGTCAAGGTGACGCTGGGAGCTCTCCTCGATCGGGTTACCGAGTTAGAGGGTTAGGCGGCAGGGGCCTCTGGCTCGGGCAAGCTGCCTTCTTGACACCCTTCAGGAGGTTACCCTCGCCCTTGGTAGGACTGGAGAGCGGCTTGCCACGCTTGAGACCTAGCGCTGGCAGGTGCCTCAGGAGGGCGAGGTGTCGGCACTTCCTCCGCAGGTGGCTGAGTTGCTCAAGCAGGTGCATCATTTGTTACAGCAGCACCAGTCGACGCAGACACCATAGCAGCAGCAGCCGCCATTGCAACAGCAGCAGCAGGGGCAGCAGCAGCAGCAGCAGCAGCAGCAGCAGTCTGGTCTGGCAACGAGCTATCAGACCCGTCTATTTGGCATACCGGAGCGCACTAGAAGCCGATGCCCATGCACGTGTTGCCTCACGTGGGTGACTTTAGGAATGTACGCTGGGCATTGTTCTGCACAGTTGTCTACACAGCACAACAATTGCACACCGTGGCTACCCTCAAGGCGTTTCTTTAGAAAGTTTCACCTGAGGAACACCGTGCATTTGCTGCTCCAAAGCCATGTGCACCCCCTTCTGTTCGCCGGGGTCCAGGGCGTCCGAGGAAGCACGCCCTTGTCCAATCTCTGTCCGTGGCGCCATCTGCGTCGACGTTGCCTGTGGCGGAACCCCATGTGGACCCTGCTGACGACAGCATCAACGAACGCCTCCCACGACACCGAGCAAAAAAGGTCGTCATATCGGACGATGAGTCCGAGACAGACCAGGTGGCCGACGGCAGCCATGCAGCGTTCCACATCCTACAAGATGTCGTTCACAAATACCCACGAGACGCGGTCGAACGTGCGGCGTTTGACACGTTGATGTTAGAGCTTGACGATGACGCAGTTGCTGACAAGGCGGCGATGGTGGCTGACGACATCACCAACCCCCTCATGCTCCCACCTGAGCCGCCCTCTCCGGCCACGTCCTCCTCGACCGAATTGACCGCCAAGCGCGGGCGATACATGGATTGGTACGGCATGGGGCACATACCAATCATTCATACAGCTGTGGTACACACTGGAAGCATCGGCAAAGGCATCAACCATATCCGGGACCACTACAACTTGCGGCATGCCGCGTCCATTTATGACAAGCTGGCACCATCTACAGTCAGGGGCTGGTATGAAGCGGGTACCTTTTGCCATTGTGCAATGTACACTCCAACGTTGGCGGGCGCACCACAGGACCAATTGAGGAAGAAGCCAAGACTTCGGCACGGCTTCAGGGATCACGCGGACGAAAGGTCTACTTTGCGAACACCCAGAGCTGAAGAATGAAGTGGTTCGCTCCCTGGTACGCATGCGCTATGTTGGCACCCCCCTCTCCAGCTGCACCATCAGAGAGAAGCTGCATGCCATCCTCGAGGAGAGGGGATTTGCCCACGTTGAGGGAAAAGCAGTGGAGGACCTGTTCTCTCAGAGCTTGTGCCGTAAGTTTGTGTCAGGTGATCTTGCATGGTCATGGCGTTGCAGGACAACTGCGTCGCAGAAGCTTCCTACCAACTGGGAGTCACGTGCGGAATCAATGCTCAAGCGCTCCGGGTTCCTCATCTGTGTCAACAAGATCCCGGACTGCCTCGTTGTCAACGCCGACCACACGGGGTTGCAGCTCGTTACTGCTCCTTGCTACACTTACGCACCCAAGGGGTCGACCGAGGTGAATATTTGTGGGAAGGAGGACAAGCGCCACCTGACGGCGCTCATTGCATCTTCCCTCAACAGAGAAGTCCCCCCCTTGCAGGTGATTTGTGCGGGCAGAACAAACGCATGTCACCCTCGCGGTCCAGAATCTGACTATGCCCTTTGGAACCTCGGGTGGCAGTTTTCGCACACTCCCAACCACTGGGCCAGTGTGGAAACCACAAAGGAGTAGTCTCACATGGTACTGGAGCCCTACTTAATTGATACATGCAAGGTGAGTCACGTGTCCACCGAGCATGCCCGCATGCTCCTCATCTTGGACGCATGGCAGCCGCATGTGTCAGAGTCCTTCAAGGCGTGGGCTGCCGAGAGATTCCCGTGGGTGGTGCTCCTCTACATCCCCGTGGGATGCACATCGAAGCTCCAACCCGCGGACGCAGGGTTGCAGCTTACCTACTCATTATGGGTGCATAAGCGCCTCCAAGACAGCGACCACGTCAACCTAGGCATGCGTCACATCAAGGACGCTGCTGTTGGATGGATGCAACGCGGATGGGGCCATTTGCGTGTGAACAGTCAGCTGTTTCGAAACGCATTGGTCGCCAATGGTTTCAACCGTTGTTATGACCCTGACTTCCAGAGTGCATACAGTATGGATTTTCTCAACTTCATGTTCGAGCGTGAGATGCAAGGCTTCTAGGATGATGGCATTGTTGCATGAATGTGTTGTTTTCATCTGTCAATGTCTACGGATGCATGAACACATTCTCCCACTACAAGCACTCTAAATGCTCTCTCTGCCATTGGCACAAAAGTTCAACATCAACCGGTCAATGTCGCAAGTTCACCGTCGGTGAATGTTTCACAAAACCATCAAACTCGTCCGATCGGTGCAAAACATGGGCCAAAACTGTGGATGTAACAAACTAAAAAAAAGGTGGATGTAGTTTTTAGAATGAGCAACTTTCAGATCTGGGTACTTCAGTCTAAAACAAGTATTAAGGTGTTTTCGTTTTGCGACAAACCAATTTCAGACTGTAGCCAAATACATGAAATCATCGCAAACTAGAATGGTTTAACAACAAAATCACCAGGCAGTAGGGTAATAAGTGAAGAGTCCTTTTGTAATTCTTTCTTTGTGAAGTAGAACTAGCTTAATATTTTCCTGTTAAAAAACTGTTAAAAACTCTTGCAAGTGAGCTTTAACAAGCTCAGTTTATAAATTAAACATGAAATATTTGTTTATTGTTTCTTGACATTTATGTAATTGAGGCGGGGTTTTCTACTATTTGAAGATGCATTGAGAATGTCTATTTGACCTATACGTGGACTGTTGCAGGCATATTGGGCCTGCTCAAAACTTCCGTCAAAGTCTGAAATAAAGGACTTGGTAGTGCTTGAGACAACCGCAGACGTCTGACCTGTTTTTCCAGTTTGCTGCATTCTGCGCCCCATCCTCCCCTTGATGGAAACTAGGGCAGCCCTCAGGGAGGTGATCAGGCTCACTAAGAGCCGCCTAGGCAGGACCAACTGTTTTTGAGAGGGGGTTGCAGGTTGCACAAACAGAAACTACGGAAGCAAATGTAGGTTTGCAGAGGATGCGAATGTCTAAATGGACTCTTGAGTGAGAAAGTACATTGTCACAGCTTTCTAACAAGCCTTTATATGCCTTATTTGGCCTAGGGAGCACTGAGATACACTCTGTCAAAGTCTACCCTCTAGCACACTCTCCTAGCCTAGTAGGATGAGTGGCAGTCACCTTGTCACACAAGAGAATTATGTCTCACACCACTTGGACGACCAACAATCCTGGTCTGCACCTTCCTTCAAGTCTTTTGGAGGTCCTCTAGCCGTCTTTTCTCTTTGAAGGCCGCTCTCAGCCGTCCTGGCCAATAATCCTGCCGCCTTTTGAGCTCAAAGTGCTCAGGTCGTCACTTGAACCCGACCCATGATTTCTAAACTTTGGAAATCCATATCTCACTCAAACGGACTCCGTATTGAGTTCCGTAAAGTGCGTTGGAACCTGTGAAACATCCTCTATGCAACTGTCATACCGGATGATTTTTATGGAGCAACCTATTTTTGTCACTTTCTGGCACTCTCATATCCATCATTCTCCCACTTTGCGAGAATAAAAATCACACAAGTCCGCACTGTCCCCTCAGCTGCTGAAAGCGGTGCACTGCCAGCGGCTTGGTTAGGAAGTCTGCCAGCATCATGCTTGAAGGGCAGAACTTGATTGGACGACCTGTTTTGCCACGAGCTCACGGATGAAGTGGTACCGCAAGTCGATGTGCTTCGTGCGGGCGTGAAACTCGGCGTTCTTCGTCAGAGCAATGGCGCTCATGTTGTCACAGTAGATGGTGGTGGCTGTGGTTTGATGCTGTCCAAGGCTTGCTAGCAGCTCACGCAGCCACACATCTTCCTTTGCTGCTTCATTGAGGGCGATGTACTCTGCTTTGGTGGAGGAGAGGGCAACACACTCTTGCTTCTTGCTCCTCCAACTGATTGCACCTCTCTCGAGCACAAACACAAATGCACTGGTTGACCTCCTTGTGTCCAGGTCACCTCCTCAATCTACGTCACTGTAGCCGATGAGGATGGGACTGTTGTTGCCGTTGAAGGTGAGGCAAAGGCTTTTGCTACTGTCGAGGTAGCGCAACACGTGCTTGACTGCCTCCCAATGCAGCATGCCCGGATTCGCGCAAAACTTGCTTAACACTCCCACTGCTTGGCTGATGTCGAGGCGCGTGCCGACTGCTGCATACATGAGGCTTCCAACTGGTGCTTGGTACGGAACTGCTTCCATGCGGTTGCTCTCTTGCATGCCGTGGGGAGTCTGCGTCATGCTTAGCTTTGCTCCCACTTCCAATGGTGTTGTTGCTTCGCGCGCTCCTGCCATGTTGAAGCGCTTGATGATGTCGCTCACATACGTGCTCTACGACAACTCCAAAGTCTGCTGCTGCCGGTCGCGCTTGACCTGAAGGCCAAGGTAGTAACTGAGCTCTCCCATGTCCTTCATGTCAAACCTTGCAGCAAGGGACTCTTTCACATTGTCTAAAAGAGACTTGGAGTCAGATGCAATGAGCATATCATCAACATAGAGCAAGATGATGATCTGTTTTGCCTCTTGTGTGCGCCCATAGGCAGCATGGTCTGCTTTACTGCGCACAAAGCCAAGGCCAACTAGCTGCCCATCCATCTTGTGGTACTATGCTCGCGGGGCTTGCTTAAAGTTGGAGAGGGCCTTCACAAGCTTGCACACCAAACTTTCCTTCCCTTCCATGACATACCCCTCCGGCTGCTCCATGTACTCATCCTCCTCAAGGTCACCATTCAGAAATGCACACGTCACATCCATTTGCTGCACCTCCTAGTTCATAGCAGCAGCAAGAGCGAGGATCGCTCGGATAGATGGGAACTTAGCGACAGGTGCAAATGTCTTATTGTAATCCACACCCTCAGTCTGCGCATACCCCTTTGCAACAAACCGTGCTCTTTGCCTGAGAACCTTACCATCCGCACCACTCTTGCGTCTGAAGATCCACCGGCATCCGATCACCCGGCTTTCGCGTGGAGCCTCCTCGAGAGTCTAGGTGCCGTTCTTCATGAGCCCACCATACTCCTCATCTGCTACGCCACGCCAATCTGCTGCCTCGGCGCTATGCATGGATTCAGCGAATGTGGCTGGGTCATCGATGACTGTGAGGAAGAGAAGCTCAAGGTCAGACTACTCTGTTGGTGGTGGAACGGTGCACAAGTTCACCAGCTCCTCCGACGGCCTCTGTTTGTTTGCAAGGCGCTCGGATCGCCTCAGCGGCTCCCCACTGTCCTTTGCAACTTTGTTAAGGCGTGCGGACCGTCGTGGCAGCTATTGTGCGTTGCTCTGCTGCTCCTCCTCATCAGATTGCCCTGCCAGCTCCTTCTCTTTCTCAGTTCCCTCCACCTCCTTGTTGCCGCTGTCTTTGCCATCTTTCGCACCGCCCTCTTTTGCTACCGGTACGTCTCCCACTTCTGGTACAAGTGCGGGAGCAAGCGGAACTGCCGACACAGGGCTCCAAGTCCAACCCTTCACTTCCTCTTGGAAGACCACGTCACAACTACGGATGATCTTGCGTGCAGCGAGGTTGTAGAGGCGGTATCCCATGGTATCGTGGCCGAGGAAGGCAGCCTTCACTGACTTTGCGTCCAGCTTGTTACGGCTGCCGATAGGCACGTGCACGAATGCGCCACACGCGAAGACTTTCAGGTGCGTCACTGTTGGCTTGCGTCGTGTCCATGCCTCCTCCGATGTCATCAGCAGCACGGCGGGCGTAGGGCTTCGGTTTTTCAGGCACACGGCGGTATTGAGCGCTTTCGCCCAAAAGGTTGGCGGGAGCTCCGCGTCTTGGAGCATGCTGCGAACACGCTCCATGAGCGTGCAGTTCGCGAGTTCAGCCACGTCATTCAGCTGCGGTGTTCCAGGTGGGGTGACCTTGTGCTTGATCCCGCGAAGCTTGAGAAAGGTGCGGAAGTCGTTGGAGAGGTACTCTCCTCCACCATCACTCCGAAGCACCTTCAAGCGCCTGCCACTCTCGTTCTGTGCAGCAGCAATCCACACCTTAAAAGCATCAAAGCACTAATCCTTTCCAGCCAGCAACGACACCCACGTCTTCCTCGACTTGTCATCAATGAACGCGACAAATTACAACTTGCTGGACAAGGATTGTGATGGCATGGGACCGCACAAATCAGAGTGAATGAGTGAGAGAAGCTCAGCCGCCCCCTTCCCCTCCCCCATGAAAGGAGCGCGGGCTTGCTTCCCTTCAATGCAGCTCTCACAAGCCGATGCACTAGGCTGCTTGACCCCCTTGAGGTCCAGGCCTCGGACCATCTGCTGTATGGAGATAATGGCGCCAAAGCCGAGGTGACCAAACTGGCGGTGCCACAGGCCGATGTCGTGTTTTTCCTCTCTCGTCGCCAACGCCGAGTCGGCTTCCTTCTCCAACGCCACGTAGAGGCGGTAAAGACCGTCCTCCTTGTTCGCTTTTGCAAGCACACGGCCTGCACGGGCTGAGATGGTGTAGCCATCATTCTCAAAGCAAACCTACATGCCTTCGGAGATGAGAGATGANAGGAGGTTAGCTGCCAGCCCCGGAACATGGAGCACCCCCTTCACACGACGTTCCACGTGCTTACCCTCAACGGAACCACAAAACACAATCTCACCCTCCCCAACCGCCATTTGCACATGATTGTCCCCCATGTACACCCGACGAGACTCAATGACGGTGTAGACAACGAACCACTCCTAGCGACACGTCATGTGCCGCGTGACTCCCGAGTCGATGATTGAGAACAAGGCGGTGTTGTCGGAGACGAGCAGGACTTGGATGGTTGTCACGAATCCACTCTCCCAATCTGCGACATTCGCGGAAGCGTCGGGCTGTTTTCTCGCTCCCACTCCAACCGCAAGGTTCGCCTTCCTATTCCAGCATTCGCGCGCCCAGTCGCCCGGCTTCTTACAGTAGTGTCAGTTCCCCTTCTTCTCTCCTCCGCCGTTGCTCCTGGTTGATGTAGCACCGCCCCCATGACCAAAGTTAGTGATGAGAGCGACGTCCAGTCCGCTTCTGCCCTCCTCTCCCTTGCGCAGCTCCTCCTCAAACAGCAGGCTCTCCTCCACATCATTCAGGGAGAGCTTGTCGCTACGCTGGTCCAGGGCAACAATGAGAGGAGTGTAGCTGCTAGGAAGGCCAGAGAGGATGGTTAGCATGATCACACGCTCCTTGGCAGGGTCCTCAATCGTAGCAAGCTGGTCAGAGAGATACTTCACCATGTTGATGTAGTCAATCATGGATCCGAACTCATCCATCTTCACAGTGTGAAAGCGACGACGCAGCTGCATGTTCGTGAGGATTGACTTGGAAGCATAAGTGCACTCAAGCTTTTTCCAAACCTCCTTTGGGCTGAGGATTCCACGGATGAGGAGTTGCTGCCGTTCGGCGAGGTGGAGGAAGATGGTTGTAAGGGCGCGGTCACGCTTCCCGCGGTAGGTACGGGCCTCGAGAGGGGATAGGGAGCTTTCTTCTGGTTCTTTCTCCTTCTCATCCACCTGGCTCTAGAGACCCTTCTCCATCAGCACCATCTTCATGTTGTTGCTCCAGTTGAATAACTTCTTGCCTTCGAACTTGGCGATGTTGACGCCGGCCACCACAGAAGCGGATATCGCGATGGTAGTGCAACGTTCAGCCCACAAACGGCTCTCTCACACAACAGGGTGCAAGGAATGCTTCGAGGATGAGACAAAGCCTTGTTCTAGCTTGGATACCACTGATAGAAACTAGGGCAGCCCTCAGGGAGGTGATCACGCTCACTAAGAGCCGCCTAGGCAGGACCAACTATTTGTTAGAGGGGGTTGCAGGTAGCACAAACAGAAATCACAGAAGCAAATATAGGTTTTCAGAGGATGCAAATGTCTAAACAGACTCTTGAGTGAGAAAGTACATTGTCAGAGCTTTCTAACAAGCCCTTATATGCCTCATTTGGCCTAGGGAGCACTGTGATACACTCTGTCAAAGTCTACNCCCCACTCCCCAACCACCACTGATCAAATCACTAAAATTGAAGTGTTTAGGAGTACATTATATGGAAGCTTCCTAGTGTACCAGACAACAATGTATGCACTTAACAGAGTGGATTAACTCTACCTCCTCTTGCTGCGGAACCGAGAGCACACCTTGCCTACACGTGCTCTTCTACGGCCTTGCTCTATCCTCTTCTTGACCTCTTTGGTTGCTTCTTCTCTGCGGTTCGTCAGATGGAGTTGTTGTGCCCTCTCTTGGAGGAGGCTGTGGAGGACTTACCTGCTTCTATTGTTGCCCACCTGCCCTCGCTCGAGGTCTTGCACCGCTCCGCGAGACGGGGGTTGTACCAGCAGCTCAGCCCGACTTTCTTCCACTTCAAGCGTCTCGAGGAGGTGGAGATGGTTGGTGGCACGCTGTGCCCGGAGGCGTGCTATGCTATGGTGCAGAGGTGCTGGGCGGTGGGGTCCCGCGGGTTGGCTCTCTGGCTTCAGGCGAGCCCAGCAAGTCCTGGCGATCGCCTTGACTTGGTCGCAGCGGGCTTTCGCCTCCACGCCCAGCTTTGGCTGGGCCTGCTGCTGCGATACCTCTCCATCCATGGCAGCCATGGGCTCCTGTCGGCGGATGTCACGCGCCGTGCGGGGTCGGGGCCGATGATTCCCATCTAATGCGCCATCCGGGACGAGTTGGCAGAGATTTGTCGTGAGCATTCCCTTTGGGTGATGGTGGAGCCGAAGGACTTGCTGTCAGGGGGGCTCCGCCTGGACGTCCTTGTGGTTGACTTAGGCCAGGGCACGGTGTGGGTGGTGGATGTCCACGCGGTGGACGTTAAGTCTGACAAGGTGAAGGAGGAGGGGCAGTCTCTCTTGGCAGCAGAAGTCTCAAAAGAGAAACATTTCAAGGCCGCTCTTGTGCCGCAGTCAGAGTACCGGCTCCGCACGGTGGCTTCGGGAGACATTCGGTGGTCTGGGCCTGGATTCCTGGCGCTTTGTTTGTCGGCTGGCAGAGCTCTGCCTGAAGAGAGGCCAGGGAAAGCGCAGTGAGGCCGACCAACCAGCGGTGTTTGCCGCAAGCGGTGTCCTTGTTTGCACAGTGGTTCTCCATTGTGGGGATATCGCAACACTGCCGCATGCTCCACCACTTCAGCCTGTGGCGTGGGGGTCTAGACCCGACGATGTCGTGCATGCTGTGCTGCCACAACCGTGGCCCCTTGGCCCTATTGCACTGTCTAACCTTGTTCTTCTATTTGGTTGAATGGAGAGGACAGTCTCCTCTGCCCCTGGAGCTTGCTTCTTTCGTCCATGCTTTCTTTATCCTATTGTGCCGTGGGTGGGGGCATTTCCCACTTGTTCAACAACAAATCAACTTGCACGAAAAAAAAGGAGAGGGAGAGGGAGAAAGAGAGCGAGAGAGACAGGGGGAGAGAGAGAGGAAGAGAAAAAGAGACAAGGAGAAAGGGGGAGAGAGTGAGAGAGAGAGAGAAAGAGACAGAG